>JAPEVG010000020.1:0-177144 GCA_029747595.1 Trametes cubensis | reverse complement strand
GCGCACGCCCCCCGCCCCCGCCCACCATGCCTACCTGCAGGCGCAAACGCGTCCTCCTCACCGAACCTTCTCCCGCCCTCCTAGATGCCCTCAAGAACGACCCCAACAGGGAGGTCTTTTACCTCGCAGAGACCGGCGAGATCTTTGAAACATACGAGTACATCCCCATCCTCCCCATCCTCGCCCGTCCCACCCCTCACGTTCCGTGTCTTCCGCAGGGCCTATGTCGCGCGCATGTCCTTCTACAGGCTCAAACAGTTCCAATGCGAAGTCACCGGCAAGAGCGGTCTCGACTACTTCCAAGCCTTGGAGAGCGAACGGCATGAGGCCCGCACTATGCACTCCAGGTTCCCGGACCAGCTCAAGGCTGCTGTTCTCAAAGCCGTCCAGTGGCGTAAGTCCTCCTTTCGCATTGTGGCTATACGTGTCCGTTTGACTGTATCCTCCCTCGCCACATATACAGAGGTCATGGGGCGCCTCGACCACCTAGTGGAGGCTGTATATGACCGCTTTAAGGACCGCTACTATCCTGACGAGAGTGAGTCTCAATTGCATCGGTTTATATGTCTTGACTGAAACATGACGCGCTCAGAGGTCTATGTGGAGATACAAGGAGAGAAGTACGTCCTATGCTTGATCAATCTTGTGTCCTTCATTTACCTGCAAGCTTTCAGATACCTTGCCCACATCATTCAGGTCTTCCCTCCCAAGACAAGTGCCAACGTCAAGCGAACTCCCGCTCCGGTCGCATCAAGCTCTTCCACACCTCCTTCCGATGAACCTATGGCAATACACAAAGTTGCTGAAGACCTCAAGATCCCCGTGAAGGATTCTATAGCTATGGACGATCCCGCGAAGTACAGCTACAAGGTCCAAATCCTGGAAGAGGAGAGACAGCCGGGCTTCGGCAAACCAGACAAGAGTAAGGGCAAGGAAACGAACCGCGGACAATGGGGAGGTCAGCTCATGGACGTAGATTGCTCCAAAATGAGGTTCGTTCCGCGTCGCAGTGCATGGACGTCCTCATACTCATACTGTCTTCTAGTCGCGATCGCCTTGCTTTCTCCAAGTCCATCTTACGGCGTTTCATCCGAGATTGTGTGGACAGGGATGCCGCAGTCGCTTCACCATGGACGGTGAAGCCTGCTATTGCCGCGCGATATGGGGTCAGTAGTATCATGCCGGAGGAGATCCGCAAAGGTGTCGAGACCCTGAAGAAGGGTGAGAGTGACAAGCGGAAGAAGGTTTGGGAAGAGAAGGAAGGCCCCGCGTCCAAGAGACAGAAGAGAGCCGCTGCGGCTGCAGAGAACGGTGTGTTGCCTGTGTGGAGAGTTTTCATGCGGTGATTGGGTTGCTAAAGCACAGGAACAGAGAAAATCATGGCGGCGATTGCACAGCAGCGCGAACGCGAGGCACGAGAGAAGGCTGAGGCCCAGCAGAAAGCCAAGGAGGAGAGCGAGCGGCTAGCGGCGGAGAAGAAGAAAAAGAAGCCAATACGCTATCCGACAGAGGACCTGGACGTCGTGCTTGGTGACAAGGAGAAGAGGGCGGGTATGAAGGTGAAGCGGCCTGTACCCAGCAAACTTGCGATGCCCTTTGGAGAGGACCAAGACACGAACTCGGCGTTCCTCATGTCATGGAACTTCATTGTGGTCTATGGGTTGGTCCTGATCCCTTAGTCGAGCCATGCTATTGCTGACACAGTTTCATACAGCCAACCCTTGCACATATCTCCGTTCACAATGGACGACTTTGAGGGGGCGCTCCGACATTCTGTCATCGAGCCCCAATGTCAACTCCTCGCGGAGATCCACGCTACCCTCATCTACATCCTACGCACTGTCCCGTTCAATCGGCACAGTGCCGTCATCTCCCTGGTCGACTACAAACAGGACCACGGTGACAACGACAGCGTGTTTGGCGTCACTATTGAGCAGCTCACCGAAGCCATGGCCGATGTCGGTAACAACTGGGAGCGCGCGCCGCTACGACACTCCGAAGGCCGAGACGGCTGGGAAGAATCGTTGGTAGGCTGCCTCAAAGATGTAGGTCACTTCCTGTTTACTATACACTCCAGAGTACTCATCGTAGCCCAATACAGCACGCTAATCTCGACAACTTTCCCCGACTGCGCGAAGTCCTCACCCGCCTCCTCTTCTCCCCCGAGAACACTCAGGAACCTTCAGGTTCCACTGCTCCTTCACCTTCGACAAGCCCGGCCCCTCTACGACTGACAACACCTACCCATCCAGGACAGCTTTACCACAAGTTGCCTGCAAAGGATCGGGTGGACATCATCGCCTTCATGTGCAACCTCGCGGTCTCTAGCAAGGCCATCCATGCCCACATGGAGACATGCGAGGAACAGCTCACTGCGCTGCGGAAAGAGAAGATCGAGGTCAACCGCACGAAGAAGGCTTAGTACGTCTATTGTTCACTAACGTCGACTCGCGCGAGACGCTGACATTATGCTACGCTACAGCCTCGAAGAGATCGCCGCATTGGAGGGCGAAATCAACCCGGACGCCAAACCGCAAGCAAACGGGAAGGCAGGAGATGAGGACGTTGCGATGCACGATCTCTCCGACCTCTCCGATGTGCCTAACTCGGACGCAGAGGACGCCGCTCCCAAACAGACTGGGACACGACGGTCAGCCGCCAAGGAGCGCGAAGCGGCGCGGGCGAAGGCACAGTCGGCCAAGCAGGCGCAGGCGGACCGCCGACGGCTCGAAGAGGAGGTGAACAAGCTCGAGCGGCGGCTCGAGGGCATCGAGCGCGAGTTCCGCAAGCTGCTCGGGGCGGTGCGCGTGAAGCCGCTCGGGCGGGACCGGTTCTACAACCGGGTGTGGTGGTTCGACGGGATGGGCGCGGCGTCGCTCATCGGCTCGGGCGGGACGGTGCAGTACGGCACGGGGCGCATCTTCGTGCAGGGCCCGAGCGAGTTCGACGTGGAGGTGCTCCGGCGGCGGGAGGAGGACGTCGACCGGCGCCGGCGCGAGGAGGAGGGCGAGGAGGGCATGTTGGGCGTGGGCGAGTGGGCGGTGTACAACGACCTGGACGAGGTGCGCGAGTTTGTGGACTGGCTGAACCCGAAGGGCGTCCGCGAGCTCGCGCTCAAGAACACGTTCACAAAGTGGTGGAACCACATCGCCCCGGGCATGCGGCGGCGCGCAGCGGTACGTGGCCCGTTCCTTTTTTCTGCTCATTTTCCCCTCTCCTCAGGCCTGCTCAGTGGGCCAGGGTCCAATATCTTGTGTCGACTGCATGCTCATGCCTAATTCTTTGTGCCTGTAGGACCTGAATGCCAACGCGAAGATCCCCGAGGCCCGGCGGAGCACGCGCAAGCACGCGGGCGCGGACATCCTGCGCGAGCCCTACATGCAGTGGACGAACCGCAAGGCGATCAACGGGTCGTAGCTCGTTCCACCGAAGGTTGTTCTTGCCTTTCCGACTCGCTGCCTAAGCAGCCGTTGTCCAGCTTCCACGCGCCCGCCTGCCGTGTACATTGTCCTTGTATAACTGTACGATACGACCCCGTCTAATGTGTCCTCCGGCCGCCCGCGGCTGGCATCCCATCCCATCTTGCTGTCGCTCTCGATCCCTCCACACGCATACGCACACCACACACGAGCACACACATTCGTCGTCTCGGTATCGCTCTCGCTCGCCCATTTATGCACGGTACTACGAGGTTATCATTCGCTGTAATGTGCGGACGCGGACGCCCACGCGCCGCACCACGGGCTCGCGCTCTCTCTGCACGGCCGATTGCCATAGAGGTGCCCCATGTATTATGCATGTCCCCACGCGGGCTGAATCATGCCGTTGATTATTAGAACACACCCATCTTCTACCCTACTACACATGCGCGGCGCGAGCGTTCATCGGACACGCCAATGTCCGACCATTGTATCTCCGGGGTATATATATCTCGTTCAACTGTCACCGATTATCCGCTGCAAACAGCTGTACCGCTCTCTATCAGATCTAGAGGTCATACACGGAAATGGTATCGGCAGGCGTGGTGGTGCCCGTGTACTCCTCGTAGTCGGACGACACGCCGTTGGTCATCTTGGCCTCGCTCTCCGTGCGCTCTGGCTTGACGCAGTACTGACGGAGGGCGTCGACGACGTGGGGAATGACGTCCTTGTGGATGTTGGAGCCCCATATAATGTCCAAGTGCTCGTACCCATGAAGGCGGCGAGCGACAACAGAGTGCTTGGGGAGCTCGTGAAGCATCACGTCGATGTCAACGAGCGAATCCTGGTCGCCATAGAGGAGGACGATCGGGCTGACGATGTTCCTCGTCGGGAAGCGGGCAGGGGCGTAGGCGGTGACGCCCGAGGGGCGCGGCGCGCGGCGGATGAGCATGACGCGCTGGACGTCGTCGTCGTACATCTGGAACTTTGCGTTGCGCATGATCTGGAACCAGTGCACGACGGACTTGACGGACGCGTACGAGTACAGGTGCGGAAACGCGGCGAGCTTCTGGAGCGGGGAGATGTTGTGCGAGCGCCAGTTGAACAGCCAGCGGAGCGAGGACGTGATCGCGGCGGAGAAGACGGGCGGGTAGAGCAGCGACTGCCAGGCGGGCACGGATGACATGATTGACTTGCGACCAAAGATGAGGAAAAGCAATGTCGGACTGATCGCAAAGTGAGCTGTTGGACATTACGAAAGCTGATTGAGACTTACGATGCCTTCATAAGACTGTCTACGACTGAGGCAGCAAGTCCGGCAGGGCTCATGGCGGGGGCAAGCGCAATGAAGACATTGATCTTCTCGTTCAGTGGCGGATGTATGCTGAGGGCAGCAAAGGCCTGAGCGGTTCCTTGGCTGAAGCCGACATAACTAAGGCTGGGCTCCCTCGTGACGGAGAGGATGTACGAGATGGAGTCAGGGATGTCGTGCCAGGCAAAGTCGTCGATGCTATAGTCCCAGAACTTGGTCGAGTTGGGATTGTGGTAAATGGACTTTTTGGAATACTTGTTGCCGCGGTTGTTCCCGAGCCAGACGTCGAAACCGAGTTCGACGAGGGTGAAGGCGAGGGACCGTTTGGGGTTGGTGAGGCAGACCCAGACCTCGGAATTCATGAGGAGACCATGGTGGAGGTAGACGACAGGCTTGCCTGTGGATGTGCCGAAATGCGACCTGCGCTCGCCCTTCTTTGCGGGCAGACGGTGGAGACCGAGGAGGTAGCCGTCTTTTGTGAGGACGACGTGCTCTTCGTGTTCGTAGCCAAAGATCTCACAGAGACGCTGGAAGTCTTCCGCGCGGCGGATGCGCTCTGTGATGTGCTGCTCGTCGGACTTTGGGAGGGGAGGGCCGACGAGAAAGTGGAAGAGGTTGCGAGATCTGTCGTAGAACCACTGAATGACGGACTTTGGGAGGAAGGAGATGACGAAGGTGAGGATGGTCTCGAAGAAGACGAGGAAGCCGCCGACGACAAGGGCAATGTAATCGCGGCTTGTGAGGCGACCGAGAAAAGGGAGACGAGCCATTATTTGTCGAGAACTCTACGGCATGCAGTGATCCCGCAGCGAGGGCGGCAGATGAGGAGAAGGACGAGGAGATGGGCGTTTGGGACAAAAAGTAAGTAGGGATAAGTAGCAGCTTGTGATTGCAGGGTCAGTGACGTCACAGGCGGTGGCTGATTTCTCCTTATCTCTCCCTTTGCTCTCTCGCTCTACGCACGGCCAGCAACGTTAACGGCAGATGCATACATTGGGCTGAGAAGGCGGGCAGCTGTGGCAGAGGTCGCTCGAACATACGAGGAGAGTGCGTGAGAGAAGAAACTCTGCAGTGGACTATCTCGCCTATTCTCCCATCACTCCCTTCCTCTGATCGCCTCTCTCGGACCTTGCTCTTCTGCTAACTAGCCTTCCCCCTTTTCTTCTTCTCCCCTCCTCCGCTAACCTTATCGCCTCCTCTTCAAAAAGTCCCCGCCCGCTCTTTCTTTCCTCTCCCAGCCCAGGAGGCCTGCCCTTTCTCCGTCACGACTTTCACGACCGCTCACGCCCGCGCGCCATGTCTTCCCTACCAGCTGCCATCATCTCGGGTTCATACCAATCCGCGAGCAGCGTTATAGACGTCTTCGAGTCTTGTCCGTAACACCCTTATAGTCTCCCTCCTCGTTCGCGCTACTGACCACCGCGATCCCTCTCCACAGATCGTCGCACTCAGGTTCATCATTCCGACTTCGTCTCCGGCTCTCTTTCCTCCTCTTCAGGCCGCAGTGGCACCCTCGATGCAGAGTCCGTCCTCAGGGAAGACGACGATGAGCAGGACCTCATCGAGGAGGTCCCCCGATCGTTGCGCGTACCCTCCAGGTCCGGCGGCGATGACGCCCTCCTCGAAAACATCCAGTGGGATGAAGACCTCACCCCAGGCCCTTCCACAGAGCAACGCTCCTTCGACCTCCCCACCCCCACCGTCACCAGTCCCCNGCTATCCAATGACCCCTTCCTCCGATGATATTCCTACCCCTCGCGCCGGGGAGCGCACACCGCTCTTCGTTAGGCAGACCACCTCTACTACTGTTCTCGGGCGACCAGTACCACAGGAACAGACTCGACCCGTTCCTCAGTACTCCGCCGTGCAACGACGCATATCTCGCTCCAGCATGGTCTCCAAAGGAGAACCGAAAGTCCCGCAACACACCGGACAAAGCACCTTTGCGCAAACAGTCGGTGTCCCTCTACCACAGCTGACAATTCAAGACTGATCCTCCTTTACAGCTGCTCAATGCTGTCGCCGTTCTGTTCGGCATTGGCATGCTGTCAGAACCGCTGGCGTTCGCCTACGCCGGTTGGATTGGGGGCTCAATCCTTATCATTGGATACGGCTACATTTCGTGCTACACGTGCGTTCATCTCCCGCACCGTTGCTGTCGTTTCCAATGGCTGAGCCCGGGGTTTCAGCGCGAAGATTCTCGCACATATAGTCCTCGCAGACCCGCGTATACGGTCATATGCCGATATTGGGCGGAAGGCCTTCGGGCCGCGCTCCTCGCCACTCATCAGTGCCATATTCGGACTGGAGCTGTTCACTGTCAGGTCTGTCTCCCTTCACCTGCCCGCGGAAATGAAATGCGAGCTGAATGGATGGCAGTGTCGCTCTCGTCACGTTATACGCCGATTCCCTATACGCTGTGATACCCACTTATTCCCCAAACACGTACAAGATCCTCGGTCTTGTCATGTACGCATTCAAATTCCTCGCCATTCGCGCCGGACGAAAACGCTGACAGATAATCGTGCATAGCTTGATACCAGCGGTGCTCTTGCCGCTCTCCGTGCTTTCCTACGCTTCTATCATCGGCATATTCTCGCTCATGGCGATCATTGGGATCATCCTCTTCGACGGGTTCACCAAGTTCGACAGCCCGGGCAGCCTGTGGAGCCCGGCGGACACGAGCCTGGGGATTGACAACTTCCGGGAACTCGGTATCGCCTTTGGGCTGTTCATGGCCGGGGTACGTGCTACTCTATTTCCCTACTTCGCATTCAGTTCTCGGGGAGGACGGCCATGCTGATGCGGAGCGCGCGTTTTGCGCCTGGACCGACAGTTCTCGGGTCATGCGGTCATCCCGACGCTGGCGAGGGACATGATTGACCCCTCGCGGTTCGACGAGATGATCAATTGGGCGTTTGCGATCGCGACGGGCATATACGCTATCCTCGGCGTCGCCGGGTACATCATGTTTGGTAACTCTGTCAGTGACGAGGTGAGTGGTTTGAGTGTCTAAGTAACAGAGAAGGAAAATGTATGCTAAAGTTGGTGTCGATGTGCAGTTCAGCCAAGACTTGATGAAGCACAATGTGCACCCTTCGCTGAACACGATCGCGCTATGGGGCCTGGTTATCACACCTCTGTGAGTTCTTATGTTGACATTCCTGGGACTGAGTTCTGAGAAGCCCTCCGCGTAGGACAAAATTCGCCCTCACTGCTAGACCAGTAAGTGCACTTCGAATAGTCGGCTTAGCTTAATTCTAATCCCTCTCTGTAGCTTAACGTGACCCTCGAAGTCATCCTGGGCATCGACACTAGCGGGATCTACCCCTCCGATCCCCACGCCCCCACGACCGCCGAAAACGGCGGCCACAGCGGGACCACGACGCTCCCCACCGCGTCCTCGCCGCTCCGCAAGTCGCCCAAGGCGCTCAAAACGGCGCTCATCGCGCTCGAGCGCGCGGTGCTCACCGCGCTCGCCGTCGCCGTCTCGATCCTCGTGCCCGAGTTCGCGTCGGTCATGGCCGTGCTCGGCTCGACGTTCTCGTTCGTGCTGTGCGTCATCGGGCCTGTGTCGGCGAAGATCGCGCTGGGCGGCGGTGATGGCAGCGGGTTGCTGGGATATGGGTACCCGGGCGGGCAGGGCATTGGCGGCTGGTGGGCGAGGTGCGGGATGTGGGATGGGGTGTTGTTGGTGGTGAGCACGGTGATGGCAGTGTGGGGCACTGTGTGTGCGTTCATGAGTGCTACACCGGCGCCATGAGTGAGGAGGTGCTGAGCGGACATGAGTTTTGCGTGAGGGCTTCGCAGCAGAAACGGTACAATAGCCTGAGAGAAGAGAAGAACAACGATCCCTGGGGTTGTCTGCATCCACACTGACACGACTGACCTTGTATCTGACCCGCATGTCATCATTATCATACTCACTTGCATAGACGAGATACCACTTCTTTTTGTTTGTTCTACGATCTTGTAGCTTCAATGTCAGTCTCAACCTTCACGCAGCAGTCACACATTTCAAATGCGCAGATAGCGAAGCAGGAGTGAAAAGGGCGAAAACATCGTCTCTTCGACGGGCATCATATGCATCTACCTGATACAACATGTGGGGAAAAGACGGGGGGNCGACAGGTCCGGTCTAAGCAGCGACTAGTGGCTAGTTTACAGCGGGTACAACGGGCAGCGACGTCTGCGCTGCGTGCGTGATCACTTTTACGAGCTCTGCAGCGACATGCGGGTCGTCAGCCACTGGCGGGCGAACTTGGGGGAGAGAGGGCACGTACGGGGCAGCTGGATGTTTTCTTGCACGACCGTCGACTCGATCTGGTTGTCCGGGTTGGGCGGGATGCTCACGACGCCGGTCGACGCGTCGATCGACCACCCGAGCTTCTCGACGTACGCCGTCAAGTCGTCTCCTACATAGAAACAGCAAAGTCAGCGACCCTCCACCATACCCCTTACACCCGCACACCAAGTGCACTCACCCGACAGGTCGAGGTACGAGCCGAGGCGCTCGCTGCTGATGCTCGTGAACGCCGCCTTGACGGCGCGCACCGCCACGTCGCGCACGGCGTCCTCGAACCCGACGCACTCGACGGTGTAGTTGTCCCTCAGGGCCTCGACCTCGTCCGAGCGGTAGAGCGCCCAGAAGCGCGGGAAGCGGCACTGCTGCAGGAGCGCGTGCAGCGTCGAGAGCACGGGCAGGAGCTGCGGGAGCGGGTCGGGCTCGTCGGGGTTCGCGCCGGCGCCGGACCCCGACGCGGAGGGCGGCCGCTCGTCGAGGAGGGAGATGCAGAGCGAGAAGTCGGGGAAGGGCGCGGAGGTGAGCGCTTTGATGAGGATGTTGATCACGACGTCGGGGTTGTAGAGGTCGGGGTTGAACTGGTACCTGTATGCGGTTTTCGAGCGTAGTTTCAGTAGGGTGCTAGGATGGACGAGGGGAGGAGCGGTGGGGGTACGTACAATTTTAGGATGGCGAGGTTGGCGAGGCAGTCGTACTCTTGACTCCGGATCTGGTGGTAGAGGTAATCCTCGAGTATACCCACATTCGAGGGGTTGTAACGGTCTACACGGATAGAAGGTGCAACGTTCAGATCTCAGAGCAGCAAGAAAGAGCCTTGAGGTGCGTACCGACGCCAGAGACGAGCGTCTCGATCAGAGGAGGGCGGGTAGGAGGAGAGGCCCAGTTCCCTGCGGTAATCGTCGCCATCCTGTTGATGTCTTTTCCGAGGATCGTTTAGTGTATAAGTCAAAGGACCAGGAGGCGGCAGCAGCGAAAGCTATAGACACAACCAAGTCTGGGCCGAAGCAGCAAGCGGAGAGCAGGAGAGATGGTACAAGCGCCCAAGAAATCTGCCCTGCATGCATGGCGCGCCGCGCGCTCATTTCTCTGCTTCAATTGAGTCGCGCCGCGTCGGATGGCGTTCCTTCGCGTCTTGCCTCTTGTCACTAGACATGGACGTCGACCCTGAAGAGCACAAACCTGACGACGGATCTCCGGCTCTCGATGAGCAGGATGAATTGCGCGCGGAGTCTCTCCCAGCGGAGGGCGCACAGGAGCCCATTGCGACTACTGCCCTCTCACCTCCCGCGCAGGATTCTGCGACACAGACACCTGCGCCTGTGCCCCAACCCAACCCCGAAAGCCCATATAGGCCAAATTACCGACCGACGCTGATGCTCAGTGGTCATTCGCGCTCTATATCGTCGATCAAGTTCAGCCCGGACGGCAAGATGCTCGCGTCCTGTGGTAAGTACGCGTAGTCGTACGCGGGTCCGCCCCGGCGCTGGCTCTCATGTCAAGTGGTGTGAACTTACGGTGTCTTCGGAAGTAAGCTGCGGATAAATTAGTGAAGCTGTGGGACGCGGAAACCGGAGACATCGTCCACACGTTCGAGGGCCATGCCGAAGGCATCTCGGACGTCGCCTGGTCGAATAACGGCGAGTTTCTTGCATCGGCTTCGGACGACAAGACTGTGCGGTTATGGAGTTTGGAGACTGTAAGTGCGATTTTCTACGTATTACGGGTATGTTCGATTCGTTGACGCATATGCGTTTCAGTACGCTGTGGTGAAAGTGCTGCAAGGTCATACGAACTTCGTTTTCTGCGTGAACTTCAGTCCATCTTCCGCAATGCTTGCCTCAGGCGGGTTCGATGAGACTGTAAGAGTATGGGATGTTGCGCGAGGTAGATTATTCGTTTCTATGTGAAGGGGTGTACCTCGCGCTAACTGAGACGGATAGGCAAGACCCTCAAGACGCTTCCTGCACATTCAGACCCGGTCACTGCGGTTGCTTTCAACCACGATGGGACGCTGATCGGATCCTGTGCTATGGATGGCCTCATGTATGTGGTCGTTCTGTTGCAAGTTCAAGCGCTTTCTGATATGTGCCCAGTCGAATATGGGATACTGAGTCAGGACAGTGTCTGAAGACGCTGGCGGATGACGATAATCCAATTTGGTAGGTTCTTCATTGCACTTACCAGTGTGTTCCGGGGGTACTGAGCATCTTCTCAGCTCACACATCAAATTCACGCCGAACTCGCGGTTCATTCTCGCGAGCACGCAGGACTCGACGATCCGGCTCTGGAATACTCAGACATCGAAGTGCGTGAAGACCTACACGGGTCACACGAACCGGACATACTGCATCTTCGCGGATTTCGCGCCGGGGCGGAAGCACATCGTCAGCGGCAGTGAAGACATGAAAGTATACTTCTGGGATCTGCAAACGAGAGAAATCGTGCAAGTGCTAGATGGCCATCGAGGTGAGTCTGACTTTCCCGTCTCTGGGCTATCTCCGGGGCTTATAACGCTCCGCTTCCTTGCAGACGTCGTGATTGCGGTCGCAGTGAGTGGCATGGCTATGAACCTGGCGATTTGTTGTTGACCCGTTTGCAGTCGCATCCAACGCGGCGTCTGATAGCTTCTGCTGCCATGGAAAAGGATTTAACCATACGGCTCTGGGCAGATGAGTCTACCGATGGGGCATAACTTCGTGACTCCCAAACGCGATTGATTCGTTCCCATTGTGGACGAATAAATGAAAGCAAGGACAAGATTGGTATTCGCATGTATTCGTATAGTGTGTATTGTTTGATTCACGGACTGCATTCGGGCTTCAACCGGCTTTTGTTCTATGCTCGCTGAAGTATTCATAAGCATATGTAACCTTTGACTGGGCCTCGCATATATGAATGACGGCCACAGCGGTTCCGCGATTGTTTGACAGCTTTACCTGGCACCGGTATGTGGAATACTCAGGCGCCGAGTACCCTGTGAAGCGCCGAGATTGAAAGGTTCTCAGCTCGGAGCTATCAGGGGACCGCAGAAGATTGTCAGAAAGTGGACGTATGAGTGATGTACGTGGTTAGAGATGCTTGGGAAGAGACACAGGATGTGGTGAGGGCGCGATGAGGATGGCCCATTCGAGCACCTCCGGTCAGCTTCCAGCGCTACGGCCCCGAATAAGGCAAGTCACGAATGCTGACTCACCAGTTCAAACCCCGCGGCAGCACCCGTATATAAGCCAACCCCGCAATCGCAACCGCCCAACTCACCCTCTCTACCCATCCCACCTCTTCTACGCGTCTACACACACCACCCAGCATGCAGATCTTCGTGAAGACTCTCACTGGAAAGACCATCACCCTTGAGGTCGAGTCCTCTGACACGATCGACAACGTCAAGGCCAAGATCCAGGACAAGGAGGGGTGAGTGGCGGGTGTGATTACGGCCGCACTTCCTCATTGCTAACTGCTTCCACAGCATTCCTCCCGACCAGCAGCGCCTGATCTTCGCGGGCAAGCAGCTCGAGGACGGCCGTACCCTCTCCGATTACAACATCCAGAAGGAGTCCACCCTTCACCTTGTGCTCCGTCTCCGTGGCGGCATGCAGATTTTCGTCAAGACCCTCACGGGCAAGACGATTACCCTCGAGGTGGAGTCCTCGGACACCATCGACAATGTCAAGGCGAAGATCCAAGACAAGGAGGGCATCCCGCCCGACCAACAACGTCTCATCTTTGCCGGCAAGCAGCTTGAGGACGGTCGCACCCTTTCCGACTACAACATTCAGAAGGAGTCTACCCTTCACCTTGTCTTGCGTCTCCGTGGAGGCATGCAAATCTTTGTGAAGACCTTGACCGGCAAGACCATCACGTTGGAGGTCGAGTCCTCCGATACCATCGACAACGTCAAGGCGAAGATTCAGGACAAGGAGGGTATCCCGCCCGATCAACAGCGTCTCATTTTCGCTGGCAAGCAGCTCGAGGATGGCAGGACGTTGTCCGACTACAACATCCAGAAGGAGTCGACTCTTCACCTCGGTTAGTAGCATTTACATGAGGTGTCTTGAGATCGTTACTCATACCAATCTACAGTGCTTCGTCTCCGTGGTGGTATGCAGATCTTCGTCAAGACTCTGACTGGCAAGACGATCACACTCGAGGTTGAATCGTCCGACACCATCGACAACGTCAAGGCGAAGATACAAGACAAGGAGGGTATCCCCCCAGACCAGCAGCGCTTGATCTTTGCGGGCAAGCAGCTCGAAGATGGACGCACCTTGTCGGACTATAATATCCAGAAGGAGTCCACGCTCCACCTTGTTCTCCGCTTGCGGGGTGGTATGCAAATCTTCGTGAAGACGCTCACGGGGAAGACGATCACGTTGGAGGTCGAGTCTTCGGACACGATTGACAACGTGAAGGCGAAGATCCAGGACAAGGAAGGCATTCCTCCGGATCAGCAGCGCCTCATCTTCGCTGGAAAGCAGTTGGAGGATGGCCGTACGCTCTCCGACTACAATATCCAGAAGGAGAGCACTCTTCACCTTGGTAAGTCTTCTGAGCCTCACAGTCGGATTCAGATTGCTCATGTGTTCATGTAGTTCTTCGTCTCCGCGGTGGATGCTGAGAGTATTCGGTCTCATGATCCTTGACGTTGCGTAGCCGTTTGTACTATTAGTATCATCATCGATTGTACCACTATTTGGATGGCATATTCTGAGTGACACTCATACTTGATCCATGTCTGCATGTCGAAAAAANGGTCGTGTGCACGCGTAAGGAAATGCGATGAAAAACACAAGGTGTACTTCTGAACTACTCATCCGAGCCATGTGGTCCTGCTGCGGCCTCCTGCCCCTCAGCCCCTGCAGTACTACCACCATGTTTTCTCCGCCGTTTTCTCTTATGACCAGTGCCCTCTGACTTTTGTGCAGACGGATGTGCTTCCGCCTCGTCTTCGCGCCGCCTCTTCTCGCCCGTTTTCGGTTGTGGGCCTGCCTCTTCTTTCTTCTGCTTGGGCGCAGCGCTATCTGACTTCGGCTTCTTTTTCTTCACGCTGAGGGGGTTGGGGCCCTTCGGGCCCTTTTTCTTCTTCTTTGGCGGTTCTGCTGGTGCTGGTGCGGTAGGCAGCTTGGCCACCTCCGGCTCGGAGGCGTGTAACGCTTTCTCTTCCGTCTAAATTAAGGGATAGAGTGTGTTTAGCACACAAAAGGGATCGGATACCGGATGGAAGAGCGAAACGTACGAGTGCCTTGGCTCGGAGTGTCGCATCGCTCGGGGGCTCGAGAATCATGACCGACCTGTTCATATGTACGATCGGCACCCCAGGGATAGCTCGCAGCTTTTGCCTGAGCTCATGCGACTGGGACGCAATGACATAGCGATGCTTGTTCGTCTCGCCTACAGAACGCAGCACAACATGAGCATCCCCCTACACATGCATGCGTATAGTGATTGAAGGGAGGCGTACCGACTACGCTGGAGATGCAGTCGTCCCCTGGGATAGCTTCTCGGTGGTTGCATTTCCGCCGCTCGAACGTCTTGGCGAGATCGACTGCGGGCTGCTGCTCCTGGCCTTGGAGGTAGAGCTCGTGTATGCAGCACTGGGTGATCACTGAAGAGCGGCTTCGCCGGGCGCATGGTCAGTGAATGTTCCTTCCTCGTTCCATCGATTACTGCCCCGAACATGCTATCTCGGCGGGAAGGGTGGATAGGAGGACTCACTGGGCTTGACGGTGCCTTGCAGGACGATGCCGAGCTGCTTCACGAGCTCGATCTTGTGCGCAACCGCTTCTTTGCACATATGCGAGTCAACTATCCAATAGGACATGAGTGTGAGGTTCGTGGCTGCGTTTCACGAGATGTAGCTCACCAAGGACTTGGTAGGGTTGGCGGAAGCCGAAGGAAAGAGAATAGAGGGACATGAGTTTGCGGTACGCCTTGGCTCGTTTCTGCCTCATCTTGGAAGACTAGTGGGGGTCGTAGACGTATACAGGAGAATTCTCTTTGATGCTATTGATATCAAGCGATATTTTTACAAAAGCAGATGCACGGATGAGCCAGACCAAGCTTGCGAGACGGTGATCGAGGAGGAAGAGAGGAAAGAGCAGTGAGATTTGCTGCCGGCCCGGGGAATAGCAGGCATAGCGCTCCTCCGCGGTGGCAGCCCCGCGCACTGCACTCGCGTTCTACCTTGACCACCAGCCATGCGCATACCTCTGACCCTCTTCGCCCTTGCAAGGTAAGCATGTAGTTCTGAGCCTTTACGTCGAAGCCTTATGCTTACTCTTCATAGTGCGTGCGCCTCCGCAGCACTCGCGCTCGACCTCAAGGGCCGCGTTCAATGGACCCCGCAGTGCCCAAGTGCGTATGCCGTCCATCCCCACGTCGAATGCGAGCTGACGCAGAAGTGAACTATAGGCCTACAGGAGCTTGGACAGGCTAAGGTTGTTCTCGACGATGGGAAACTACGCGGAGGTGTGACGCGAGATGGCTCCTTCGTAATGTACGTCCTCTCCGTTGGTGACATTGCATCCCTTACCTTACACCCGTGCCAGACCGGATGTCCCAGCGGGAACCTACATCCTATCGGTCATCGCGCATGACTACCAGTTTGAACCAGTAAGCCCCTCTCACTCATCCACAGTCTAGCCCGCCCACTGACATGAGGTCTACGCAGATGCGGATAGACGTGTTCGAGTCGGACTCGCTCCCTGAGGTGCGGCCCTACTTCCCTGGCACACCGCTCTCCCCTGCGGCACCCGCGACGCTGCCGTACCCGATTATGCTCTCCGCGCGCGCGAAGAATGACTACTTCGTGCCGCGTGAATCCTTCAACGTGCTCGCGATGTTCAAGAACCCGATGATGATGATGATGCTCGGCGCGGGCGTGCTCGTGTTGCTCATGCCGACCCTCATGGTGCGTTGGCTTGGCACCTATTTGAGCGAAAGAGTCCTGTGTTTCTGACTGTGCGGGCAGAAAAACATGGACCCGGAGGTCCTGGAGGACTTCAAGGAGCGCCAGGCGAAGATGGCAAACATACAGAGCTCGCTGCAGAGCGGTGACCTTGCATCTGGGTACGTTTCGTGGAAAGTTGTTACAGGACACCTCGACTTACGGTGTGTACAGGTTCTCGCAGCTACTTGCTGCGGGAGACGAGCCGAAGGCTGCAGCGTCCGGTTCTTCGAAAGGGGCGAGCTCTGGCGGTGCAAAGCAGCGCGGTGGCAAGAACAAGAGGAGATGAGCATACTATCTGCTCTACGTAGCGGTAGAATACACATATTGTTACATTATCCCCGGAGGTATAGTATGTATCGGGTCTAGTAGCAATCGGTGCTACGAGGATATACGGCTGGTGCCAGTAAGACGCAGGTCTGCATGTGCTACGAGGAGCACAGGTTGGTCTATCCTCTGTAGACCGTCATGTCTGAGGAGATGTCGCACTAGTCGCTGACGGCGGTGAAGGCTCGGGAGGTATGGGTGGTGCATTCGGGTAGTCAAGAATGCTTCTCAGAATAGCATTTCTGTACCGACTATCAGTTGGAACCGATGCACAACATTGCACGGCTACAAACCTTTGCTTGTACTGGGCCAGAATCTCATGAACAGAGGGTGGCTCATCGTCGTCCAGTGGGCTGTACACAGCAAATCAGGCGAACATACCAACAGAACGACTCGCAGTGGACACACTTTTCTGTTGGTCTGGTGGTGGTCGTGATGACGTACATGTTATTGTTGCTCAAAGCGGGTTCGCCAGCGACGGCTGCGCCAGGGGCATCGACGACCTTGACAGCAGAGACAGCGAGATCAGGAGACAGACTCTTGACGGTGGGCGATCCAGGTCGCGCGGGATCATAGTCTAGCACGAGAACATGTTCGCCAGGAGATCGGGCAAGGAGAGTGTCGGGGGCGTCGTCAGCGTAATGATACTCTATGACGGGGTGGCTGAGCGATGTGGATGGAGGCTGGGCGGGGTTGCTGAGAGACTGGCTGTGGGCGATGAGAACGTAGTAAGGCGGATCAGCTGGCGTCGGTGAAGCAGGAGCACCGTTCATTGTAGATCTGTCGCTCCAACAGCGTGTGGTGCGTACAGACGAAGCAGATGGTAGGAATACCCGGAGGTGGTGGTTGCGACTCGGGAGCAGATGGGATGCAATCATCCCGAGTATACGAGCGCCAGGCACGGGAGGTAGTGTCGGTCGTTTCCCACGGTTACCGACGCCCACTGATGGGCGTCTATCGGCTACGAAACGCTTCCCGCCCATGCGTCGGTGCCTAGCCGCCGTTCTGCTTCGAGCACTCGTCCTGATGTTCTCGGACCCGAGCTGTATTCTACGTCATCTGCAGCAGCAAGACACGTACTACATATCCTGGCAATGCGAGGTTAACTGGCAGCGCGAGGGTGCAAACAGAATCTGCTCGTGCTTTTGCACCACTGCAACTGATCAGAGTCGTCCCCCTGGTGACCGACGCTTCCTCTTTTCCGACTAACGTCGCGACCACGCGCAACCCCGGATCCCCAATGCGCGCCGACAATCCATACATAAGCCCGGGCATCCCGCTCACCGGCCCTCCTCACACCCTCTCTCCGACGCAGTGCGCCCCGTTCTGCGTCCTTCTCCCTCCTCTCCCCCTTCCGTCCTCCCGACACACCCTTCCTTTTACAACCCATTCTTTTTTTGTGTAGCAGTATAAACAGTCTTTTCTCTTCTCGACAATGAATCGCCTGGTGTATTTCGCGTTTTCTCTTCCCTTACTTCTTGCCTTCATCACCAGCGCCGATGCCGGCCCCGCCTGCGCCCGCCGAAACCAGGGCACCGATGCGTGCATTCAATTGTGCAAAGACAAGTGGGGCTGGCCCGGCCATCTTATGGGCACTGACCGCTGGGGTCAGGTCGTCACCAAGACCGTCACCAACGACATGGGTGCCGTTGTGACCCAGGCATGTCGTGTCAGGCCGTAAGTGAAATGCAGCTTCCTATGCTATCGTGCAACATCTGAACCTGAAGGATCTATGTAGTTCTGGGCTGGGATCCGCGTCCAGTGCGACAACAACTAGCAGCATAGCATCTTCAACGTCGCCTCTGCTGGTTCCGCCTCCCTCATCCGTTGCTCCGGCCAATGTCATCGTCACCGCTTCAGCGGGCACTCTCGTATCCGCCTCGCCCTCCGTATCTCTGGTCGCTTTCACTCACTCGAATTCCACCTCGCACACCAGCAGCAAGACCTCGTTCACAGCCTTCATCGTCAGCACCACTGCACCCCCGTCTTCCACTAAGGCCTCGTCTACGCACTCCGCGGAACCCTCTACCACGTCTTCGTCTGAGCACACGACCACCACGCACACTACGACTTCACATTCTGAAGCCCCGTCTCCTGAGACGACCGTCACGAAGACGAGCTCCAAACAGCCCACCGCCACCGCCAACTCGTCCAGTGGAAGCAACAACAACAACGGGAACAGTGGCGACAGCGGCAATGGCAGCGGCAACAACAACGGAGGCAGTGGCAGCAGTGGATCGAGCAGCAACAACGGTGGTAGCAGCGGTGACAGCAGCGGCTCTACCTCCCAAAGCGACATCGACCAGTACCTGCAAGCACACAACTCTGTGCGTGCACAGCACGGCGCTGCACCGTTGACATGGAGCGACGAGCTCGCCGGAAAAGCCCAGCAATGGGCCAACAACTGCGTCTTCCAGCACTCCGGCGGTTCTCTCGGTCCTTTCGGAGGTGTGTGGATTCGAAGTAATGCGATTATGAATGTGTTGACTGACCCCACGCGCAGAGAACCTTGCTGCTGGTACCGGTAGCAGCTATGGTATCCAGACTGCGGTCAAGTCCTGGACCGACGAAGTTTGTAAGTGGTCTGGTTCATCTCACCTCTCAACGCTGAAGTGCTGACCCCTCGGACAGCCGAGTATGACCCGAACAACCCGCAGCCGTCGCACTTCACCCAGGTCGTGTGGAAGGCTACCACTCAGGTTGGCTGTGCCGTGCAGTCATGCAACGGCATCTTCGCCGCCAGCTTCGGGGTATGTTTTCTGTCCTCACAATGGTCAGCATTGTTCTTGATTGTACGGGACCATTGCAGCCCGCCAAGTTCTTCGTGTGCGAGTACTCGCCTCAGGGCAATGTCATTGGACAATTCCCGTACGTTGCAACTTCACTGTCTGCTTCGACACATCCTCACCCCATATTTCACAGCGAGAACGTGCAAGCTTGAGCACAATCACGACGCATCAACCACCACCACCATCCTAGCACCCCACGCTAGAACTGAGATATCCCCTGGTTTTCTTTCTCTTTCTCTCGTGCCGCCGGTGCATCAGGAATGTACGACGTGTTTTTCTGGTTGCTTTTCTTGCTGTGACCAAGTAGTAGTATTCCTTCCGCTCTTTTGCTGTATCATTCTTATCATGTCGGTCGTTACAACTCTACCCGCTTTCAATTCGAGAGGATCTGTAAAACCATTTGGTCTTCGGCACGTGACCGCGTATGAGCTAGAGCGCTAAAGTGCGGCCAGAACTGTGGGGGTGGGCGGCTAACTCCTCGGTATGTGCCTCTGGAGCAGACCTGCATGTTCCCCCNGCGTGTCCCGGCGGTCGACCGTCTCGCAGATCTGCTATGCCATCCTCGTTCTCATAACCACCTTCTTCGTTGCTATCTCTTGCATCTTTTTGCTCTCGCAGGCCGCGCGCACGGCGCCGAACCGTTCGTTTGTGAAGAACGTCAATGCGGTCGTCATTGGGGCGGCCTATGTCATTCTGGTCAGCTCAAGCTTCCCTTCTGTCTGATCACAGCGTGCCCAAGTGAAGTGCTAAACGGGTGGCTGGATGGGTCTGAACTGGTGCATGTGCACTTGCATATAGCTTGTGCTGTCGCTGGCGTTCTGCCTGAAGCGGAGGATCGCGGTGCACAGGCGGCTGCAGCGCATCTCGAAGACGTTCCGTACCCTGGGCAAGAATGATGTTCCTGATGTGAGTGCTTAAGCATATACGCAATACTGGACATGCAAAATTGAAGCGTGGACATGTTCGCATAGAGCGTCTTTTTNGTACATGCAGCAAGAGTATGCCCGTGCATGTCTCATTGCATACGAGTCGCGCCCGAAAGACGGCTACCAGGAAGGTTGGGGCAGGCCAGGTGCGTCCGGAGTTCCTCTCGCAGGTAGCCTGGGGGTCTCATTTACAACTCGTACAGGCTCCAAATACGCTGGGATACGCTTCCGTACCTCCCTGCTTGACAGTGTCCGGACTATAGGTGAGTGCTCTGCTCCGGGCTACAAACACCCCTCCAATCCGACCCTGGCTTTAACCCGCAACAGACAAGCTTGCGCACCTGGTCATCCCCCGACATCCACCGCTCCGCCCGCATGCGCGGATGCTGCACCACTTCCGCTTCATCCTCCCTTTGCTCGGCAGGGACGAGGACGGGCTTACGCCTCTGCACTACTACGACTCTGCTATACAGTTAGCGCGACATTCCTCCAGGGAGCCGACCGAGCAAGAATACGTCATCGGCATCCGCGCGGCGAAGGAGATCGAGACTATGTGAGTGCACCCCTCAGCCATGTGCGCTGTAGAGGCAGAACTCAGTGGGTACGACGTGCAGCTTGAACGAGTGTTACTTGGAGATGCGCGAGGGGTCGTCGACAGATCTGAGTACTTGTGAGTAGTTCGCATCTTCTCCGTGTAGCGGATGGTTGATTGCGTCCATTCAGACGCCGAGCGACAGAGCATGTGAGTGTACAGCGATGTGGTGCCACCACCACTGCGCCCGGCCCTCCGCAGTATCACCAGCCTTTGACGTAGAGCCGGTGTGGTGCATACATAACCTAACCAATTGGGCGCCATCGATAAAGTTGCTCGCACGAGAACCGTCCGTGGCCGTCCCTCTAGAATTTCTTGTGAGGTGGTACCTCAACGAACCTACGTTCCGCCACAACCGCTTGGACGAGCCAAAATACGCCATCCGCGAACGCGATAACATCGTGACATCGTCTATTGGATCCCACTACATCACTACAGGAAGTGCTACAACCACCGTACAAGTACAGAGCGCCATGAACCGTCCGTTGCTGATGGAATCGTTCTTTCTAGTGAAGGCCGTTGGCGTACACCTTCTTAAAGCTCGGCCGCTCGGTCCATGCCGCCCAGTACGCCGCCACTTTGGGGGGAATGGGCTGCTTGGTCTCCTTCTCGAGGGCCTTGATGCCGCCCTTGTCCGCCGTGGCACCCGTCAGGTGCGCAATGCGCACGAGCCATGCTGCAAGGTGGAAGTCGTCCTCCCCGGGGCTCGCGCCTCCCAGGAAGCCAGACTCAGGAAGCGCCGCGGGCAGGTCGTTCAGGATGAAATTCACGATATTGTTCCAGTGCTGGACCGACTGCTTGAAGAACGCCTGCTTGGTCTCCTCGGGGACTTCGCCCTTGTAGATGGCGAGGAAGCTCCCATTGCCAGCCTTCTTTGCGTCGTAGATCGTCTTGAGAGCGGCCGCCTCGGGGAGCACGCTGTGCTTCTCCAGCGAATTTTGGCCTGGGATCAAAGTCCGTCAGCAGGTTTGCGCCTATAGGTGGCTGAATGGCGCGACGTACGGTTATCCACGAACGTGAATGGGAATCCGGACGCCGAGGCCTTGAGCTCCTCTTCATTGCGCTAGAGGGGCAGATGAAACAATCGATCAGCACCGACCCGGGGATAAGTCGGACACGATACAGGTACGTACCGCGAGCAAGAGGGGCGCGTTCGGGTCTATGTTGTCTTCGTGAACCTTGTCGGTGAAGGCGGTAGCCGGGGCCACGCCCTTCTTCGGAGCGTGTGCAATGAGGTAGTGCACGACCTCCTTAGTGTTCTTGTACGCCTTGCCGTCCGCGACGAGCGTGGGGAGGGTCGCGTTGGGGTTCTAACGCAAAGCAGCCATTAGCTCAGTTTGGTGCAGACTCAAGATAACGAATGGGGATTGAGCGAAATGGCGACGCACGATGTTAATGAACTCGGGGGTGAAGTTCTCGCCCTCGACGAGGTTGACGATCTTGGTCTCGACGGCATCCTCCGGGTAGCCAAGCTCAGCACTGCGTTCACGGTACTTTGGTCAGTCACGACGGAATCATGACTGCTGTGCAAAGTGTACTTACATGGCTAGCTCTGGCGCAGCGGACCAGACGGAGAGACCGAAGGTGTAGAGCACGGGCTAATGCATCGTGATGGTGAGTGGGTGCTATTTAGGTGGTCGGATTGGCTCACCTTGGACATAGCTACGAGAAATCGGGGATAGGAGGCGGGGGAGTGTGTTCAGAGGGAAGGAAGACCTGTATGTTTGATTGCTCTTCACATCGCCCCTTATATAGTGTTTGACGACGGTGGTGACAGGGTGATATGGGACCTGCCGGAGAAGCTCGGTCATTACTAGTGCGTGTCTTGGCCGATAGAGCGTATGACAAGCTACCTTTCTGCACGAGACCTATGTCGCTGACGTCGGCGAGATTGTGCAATCCATATCCATACGCTCACCCCTGGGAGGAGCCGGAGTGTACAGGAGACCGTGAGTAATTAGTCATGAGCACGAGCAGCTGGCAGTACCACCATCTCCCGCATCGCGACGGTACTGGTGAGACAGCACACATTGTGCGTCCTCGAGAAAACACGGAACGTCGTCGGCGGTGCAGCCGGGTACAATGATGGATTGTTCGAACGAGTGGTGACTGTTGCTCTATAACCAAGCTCGCGTTGATTGGCAAGCAAACCATAGCCTCGACGCATGGCACGTGATCGTGTCTCAGTAATCCCTCTCCAGTCTCAACGAGTCTCTGAAAGACGCGGTAGCATCTACAGGGATCGCAATGCCGCATGCACAGTCAGCTTCGTATTTGAAGTAGAGCTGCCTCTTTTGCCAGCATGTGCCCGTGTATTCGGACCATGAAGCATATACAGTCAAACGGTATGCCGACAACTCCCAATTCTAGCTCTCCTTAGATGGAAGTCATCTTCAAGTCATGTTATGCACCATTGCTGATCGTCAGGTGTACGCCTACAGTAAACTTTCGCTACGTCGTCTCCGTGGCCATCTATTCCAACTGCGAGAGAAGAGGAGGCTGTGAAGTGTTTGTAATCGATAACTGTGCAACTAATCTCTGTTTCGTCCACCACGAGAACAGCATCGGTAATGTGTGTATTGAGCTCAAACTCTACCACCACCGCATTAGGAGAACGCTGACCAGCTGTAGCAGCTAGACCGTGTGGCATAAAGAGAATCGCTAGTCCCGTGCTTGCGGAACTCGATGCCGCCAATGGCTCCCGTGTAGTAGAAAGCGGAGAGGAAATCATGCCGTAGACCGTCTCCTCCTCAGAGCCAGCAGACACAAGAACATGTCTAGCGTTGCTATCGCATAAGGGCCCTGCGTCCACGAAGAAGCCGGCATAGCGCACATGCAGACCACGGTCATCGCAGGTGATATCTTGTGTTCCCATGTAGAGATACTGGTCAGGGATGGCGGTGATATGTAGTGGTGCCCACCGAAATGGGGCGATACTCAGTCTCTCTACGCCGAGTTCGTGCATCCAGAGGATTCCCTCGGGGATCGAACGTAGCTGCGCATAGAAGGCCGCAATACGTCTCTGTGTGTCATGTGCGGAGAGGATAGGTGTGAGATCCATCTCGAAGATCGACGCGGCACAGATGGGGATGTCTTCTGCTTTGCTCGTTGATCGACGGTGCAATGCCTGGAATATAGCGTCGCCAGAGAGGTGCTTGTACTGGTTGAAGCGGGGAATCCGATAGCGAACTTCCGAGATGACATCGGAGTTTAGCAAGGCTTCGCTCACCGCTGGACGGAACCTGGTACTAGCCATGTAGTCCCAGGGATAGAAGGGACCATCGCGCATTTGAAAGTAGAGTCTCCACGCTTCCATCTTCGAGACGATACTGCCAAGAGCGAACGAGGCCTCCTGCAATGTCCACAGCCGCTTCATCCAACCACTGCAGAGAGTACGTATTCCCAGCTCGAGGAATGAGCATGCCACAGCCTCGACGACCTCGAGCTCCCTATCAAGGACCAAGACAGCAGTAGCCTCGCGATAGGTCCTCCCCATGAGGCGAATGGCTTTATTGCGGTACTCCTTGAAGTTCGGATCGACAGGAATGCACAAGGTGTCCATCCAGAAGGCGACTGTGCCTTGCGTTGAGAACCGACCGCCATGGACATTACGCACTTGGGAAGCGTAGTCAAGCAAGCAGCGGAGCTGGCATCGGGGAAGCGCGTTTTGCCTCGGGTTTCCTCGTCCGTCCGCCCCTGGGGCTTATGTTAACATTGTACAGGCCGAAGAAAGGTCGAATACTCACAGACGTGAGAGAAAGCAATGTGGGGATATTCATCGCTACCCACAACTCGCATTTCTAGATCCTCCGTGAGGACCACTACAGGAATGTCATCCAATGCAAGTTTCCTAACTAAGTCCTCCGTTGGCACGGGAACGAAATCGCACGAGTTGGAGTTGGAGTGGCAAGCGTCCGTGTGAGCAGTCTGGTAGGATGCCTCGTCAATCTGGTATGCGTGGCAGAGTGACAGCTCGCAGGTAGAATGGTCTCGAGCGAGAGGTCGATTAAGCACAGCAGTGAAACGGTGCATGCCACCGCTGACGAGGGAAACAAGCTCGCTCTTACACCAGCCTCTAGTCCCCAAGGCGATGTCGAGCGAATCAGAAAGCTTCTGCCTGCCTTCGCGACTCGAGAAACCAACCCAATGGATGAGACTCCGGATCCGCTCAGTCTCTCGACGCTTCTTCTTCAGGCCACTGAATCTGGGAGAGTTGATATGTAGAATGATATGGAGCCCGAGGACCCGAAGGAGGATGTCCATTGAGAGGAAGACGCGAGCATGGTCGGGCGTATAGTGGAACACTGGCTGAGACTCGGGCCGGCTGATGACCTCTTCGCTGAGAAGTAGTGCCATTCGGCGTGCAATGGTGAGGATTCGCTCCATGAAGTCCTTGTTCCCCACCTTGTTGCTACTCAGGGACGCAAGCCAGCGGCCGGCAAGACCGTTCAAAGCCGCGGTTGACACGCTTCGTCCATCGTCATCGAGGAAGTCGCGCTCGACGTCGACAGCAAGGCCGCACAAATTTGAGAGCTCGTGAAGCGTTCCGAAGAACAGCCACGCCTGAAGAAACGCAACTTTGGTTGCACTCGTTACCGGAGAGCCATCCGCCCGGGAAAGCATCGGGGAGATTGGACCGGTGGCTTTGTAATGAACATATCGGGCTCGAGGATCGGACTCAATGCCGTCGTAACAAACTCCGGGAGGGCAAAGGATGTGGCACTGCTTGTCTTGGTGGTGGACTACCCAGCCGTGACGCTCCGGGTAGGTATCAAGGTCTCCGCCGTCGTACGGCGCATCTGCGCATAGGTTCGGCACGGTGAACGATGGAAAGTCAGGGCGAGAAGGGAGGGATGGGGACGGTTGAGGCATAGTGAGGAATCTTGGTGCCATAGTTTGGTAGGTGATGGTGTCGTGATTGAGCGCATCTCTGAGGCGAGTCGAAAGCGTTCTATGCTGGGGAAGCTAGAGAACATCCTCGTTAGCCCTGGGAAATTACGGTCGAGCAGTAGGTTCCGTACGTACCTGTACGTGCTCGGGGGAGGCCTCCTCGTTTCCCGCGCTGAATCTGTTCCCCATATCCGGAGGTATAGCAGCAGATGACGGGTCGGAGTCTGTCGACAGGGATAGTCGGCATCCAGAGAACGAAGGGGAAAGCGCTCACCTCGCACTTCTCACCTCACCAATACACAGCAATTACATAACCGGTCCACAACGTGAACAAGGATGAAACGCAGGCGCTAGGCGAGCACGGTGGGGATATTTTGGTACATGGTATAGAGTTTGACGTTTGGTACAACAGATGAACGGAATCCACAATAGCTGCGCAACGCTGCCAAAGGAGAGTTGTCTAGTTCACACCACATCGAATGGTAAACGCCCGCTCAATCCCACTAGTTCTGTGTCAGCGACAATGATACATCCGTTAGAAGAGGCTGACAAACTCACCTGTACCGTACGCGGGAGCTTCCGGATAGCTGCATTGACATTCTCTATGGTCGACGCCATCCCATAGATTTTCCTCTCGCATTTCAGGCACTTCGCTGCAGACATGTCCCACACCTCGGCCATACGGTAAAAGCTCTCGTCCAACTCCTCCCCAATAGGCCGCTCGTCCCACCGTTTCAGAAGGGCGTACTTGAGTGCCCACCAGTTGCTGTGGTCGAGCGGCGTGGTGCAAGTACTGTTGGCGTCGCCCGTGTTGCACGGCCCCGCCCGGACGTTTGCGTAGAACGTGGTTTCGTTGTCGAGTGCGACAAATAGCTCCTCTCTCCGGCGGCGATGAAGGTCGAGCAGTTTGTCGCGGTGAGATGGTTCCAACGCGGCGAGCTCCACCTGAGCTGCTGGCGAGAATAGCGAGGTAGTGAGCGTGCGTGACGACGCCTCCATAGCTTCCCTCTTCCAGGACATTCTGCAGGCAATGCCATACAGGCGGATGGGTGACACGTCGAGTAGCCGAGAGGACAACGCCATGCGGACCACGGCCGTGACCATGGTCATCTCGTACTTGTCCGCGACGGCGAGCAGCGTCTCGAGGCGGTCAACCTGGTCGAGGGCAGGCAGATCGCTGCCGTTGACGATGCTCAGTACATCTGCGAGGACGTCTGAAGGCTCGTCCACGGGGATAGCTTCGGTGCAGTCCATGCCGGGGCCTTGTGGAAGGGAGAGCATGGTCCGGAACCAAGCCGAAGAGCGAGAGAGGAGCTCGGAGGGGACGCGGAAGCACACACTATCGACCGACAGCAATACGACGTCCGCATTGGGCGAGGAGAACGCGGGGTGGTAGACATCGCTGAGCGGGAGCTGGGGTGTGGTGGCCACCTCTAACGCGGTCGCTGGTGGCTGTTCCTCGACTACTGGTGAAGTGGTTGACATCTGCAACTATGGTCTTTAAAATACGATGAGTCGTGAGCCACACATTCTAGGCCTCTACGCACGTAGGGCCTTCAAAACGACAGCTCAATCTGGCGGGGTAGTGCTTAGCTGCGGCGGACTGCGGAATGCGAAGGCATACTCCCACCAAGCCGCCGTATAAATGCTGAGGCTGCGCTTCTATCGATGCGGCGTAGGCAGGCTAGCAGCATTGCTAGCAAGTAGGATGATCAAATAGTCATGTCCATTTGTAGATTTGCATGCGCCGCGCCAGCGCCGACAAGGAGGGCGACGATGTTCCCCCAGCTCGCACCATGTCAAGCCCTGGCGCTGAACCGTGCACGATCCGATACCGCTGGGATCACCGTGACCATATCAGCCAAGATCAACGCTCGACGAAGCTTCGGATACGTGATAGTGCGTTCATTCAGCACACGCCGCGAAGCGGCTCGCGAGCTTCTCATGTCGACGCCCTCCGCACTTGACCAGCGCACCCCGCATACTGATTGGTCGCTCGCAGAGAGTAGTACATCGGCACCGACGTCACGGCGACTCCTGCACGCATCGGCGCCTGGTCAGCCCCCGCCAGTTCGGGCACACGCAGAGAGTCGCCACGCACCTCCGACAGAGTTTGGGGCAGATCCCGCACGAGACCGCTCAGGTTGTCCAGCAGGACGTCCATCAAGTAGTTCGCCTGCCCGCACTTGCCGCACCGCGCCCCGTACATCGCCCCGACCTCCGGCATGCGGTAAAACGCCGGTCTCAGCTCCTCGCCTGCCGCCGGGGGCGCCTTCTCGAATTGCTTCAGCAGCGCGTACTTGAGCGCCCACCAGGTGCTGTGGTCGAGGGGGTTGTGGCACATATCGACCCCGTCATCGACCCCGCCGTCCTGTACGCCGCGAAGGATTGCGTTGAAGAGTGTCGGGTCGTCGAGCCCCGCGACGAACGCGTCTCGCCGGGCACGGTGCAGTGAGAGCAGCTGCCGCTGTGCCTTGGGCTCGAGGCGCACGAGCTCAGGCATGCACTCGGGCGAGAGGAGGTCCAGCGTCAGCGTACGCCGTGCTGCGTGCGCGATCTCGCGCGGCCAGGACATTCGAGTCGCGATGCCGTACAAGCGAATGGGCGAGATCTCCAGGAAGGGGGAGAAGAGCGCCGTACGCATGGCGGATATGGCGATGGGCACCTCATACTTCTCCGCGGTGGCGAGCACGGACTCGAGGAAGTCGGCATCGTCGGGGCCAGGCAGGTCGATGCCGCTGATCATGGACAGCAGCGCCGCGAGGACGTCAGCTGCCTCGTCCATGGGAATGGGCTCGGCTTCGCCCTTCGCTGAGGGTGCCTCCTGGGGCAAGCTGAGCATTGAGCGGAACCATGCGGATGTGCGACTGAGAGTCTCAGACGGGACTCGAAAGAGCGTGCCGTCCTTTGAGCGCAGCACTATGTCTGCATTGGGCGACGAGAACGTGGGATGCAACTTTGGATCTGCTGCGGCCTTATCTGTGGCATCGGGGGCATGCTTAGAACTCTCTTTCTGTTCAGACATGGCCTGACACATATGCGGTCAGCTTTTGGACCCACTTGTACCAAACACGACAAACCTTGAAAAGCCCGTCGCCAACTTTGAGCTTCGGGGACGTCGAGGTCGGTGGGGTGAGTCAGGATCGATAGAGGGGCCAACGGAGGCATTTAAGAGGTCAGATAGAGCGGTCAAGTGCCTAGCACATCTCGGATTGACAGACACCACAACGTGTGCGACTTCGTTACCACACGGGCGGCAGGGACGCAGCTGGGAACAGACTTGATTGCAGAAGATCTATATCTTTCAGTCTCATGACTCCCGGGATCGAGTCAACCCAAAGATCATCTATTAGCACCTTTTTAGTCTATTCCACAACTCGTAGATCTATCAGTACCGCATGAAGCATGGATGGAGCAAACCACACAGCGCTCAGAAGCAGAAGACCTACTGAGAGTCAGCGAACCGTAGCGGGACCGCCAACATGCACCACGTACCTGGTCCTCGAGCTTGCTGACCGACCTGGGGGCAGGGTAGTTGAGCTCCGCCAGGTGCTTCCTAGGAAGATGAAACACGATCAGGATATAAGCCACGTTGGATAAGCATACGCAACTCACTTCATGGCAGTGATCATGGGCGGAGGGCCTAGGAAAGCTGTCAGCTCGAGCGCGTGTCCTTAGGCAAGACGCACACGTACCACACATGAGGATCTTGATGTCCTTGTCCGTAGGGGGGAGGTGGGTCTCAATATGCTCCTTGGTCACGAAGCCAACGCCACCGTTCCAGTTGGGCGGGGGGTTGTTGAGCACGTAGTAGACCCTGAAGCGATGGCTATGCTTCGACGCCAGCTCGTCAAGCTCCTTCTTGAGCAGGATGTCGTCCGGGTTGACGTTGGCATAAATGAGCGAGAGCTTAGTGCGGTCGAGGGGGTTCTTGAGCGCGGCATGGATGATCTGCAGCATGGGCGTGATACCCGTCCCGCCCGCGATCATGCCGATTTCACGCGCGAGCGTAGGGCTGTAGTGGAATTGTCCCTTGGGGCCCTTGATGCGGACCTTGTCGCCGATTTTGAGGAGAGACAGGTACTTGGAGATGTTACCCTGCTCGTACGTCTGGTGGGGCGCGCGTCAAGCAAGGTCAAGGGCGTATTCGACCAGGAGGTACACGTACCTTCACAAGGAGGTCGAAGTGCCCGAGGTCGTCGTTGCTCGTCGTGGGCGTGTAGCTGCGCATGACCGTCTTGCCATTGATCTCAGCAGATACCGAGATGTGCTGGCCGGTTGGCAGACCGAGAACATCGTCAGGATGGGGGAGAGCGAAGCGGTAGCTACGTATCGTGAGTTGAGGCACACACGACAATTATACAACAAATACTTACATCGCAGTATTGTGGGACACGGTGATCTTCTCCTTGAGGGGGAACTCCTTCCAGACCTGGGGGTCAAGCACCGGCTTTCTCTCTGCACGGAGAAGCAAGCGTCAAAATGCAGTGACTGACGTGAGGAACGCGGACACGTACTCCCGCGACCAAACTTGACAAATACTACTGCTGACGTGACGAGGGCAAGAGCGAGCGCAATGATCTGCGCGTAAGGACCGTTTACCAAGTCGAACATATCTTCAGCAGCGGGGTCGACGTGTTCCCTAGGTTTCTTGTCAAGGCCGATGAGGATGAGGTCGGAGACGTAGTAGCCGGCGGCGTGCAGCTTCCTCTTGACGAACTCTGTGATGGCGACGAGGAGAAGGAGGGTGCCAGCGAAGGAGGCGACGAAGGCGACCTGGTATCGGTTGGGCATGCCACGAATAATATGCTGGGGTGGTCCGATGCACTCCGAGTCCGAGTCCAAATTCGCGCGCGCGCCTGCTCCTGCAACCGTCGGCGGACGCGTCCCAGCAGGCGCGCGCCTCCCATCAGCCACCGAGGTCTTCGCTCGCGCCTCGCCATGCCGAGGCCATCCTCTTCGAGTTCTCCGATTCCTGCGGCATACCACATGCACACTCAGAACTTAGAACCACATCGGAACCCGCGAGTCGCGACTCATGTATTGCAGGCCGCGAACACAGTGCGTGGCCTGGCCATGTAACTAAGGAAACAGTCATAATGAAGAACAGCCATTCTACAGGGTCTCTCTGTCACCCTCTCTGCCTGCACAGTATAGTGCACCCGTCCCTCGTGCAATTTATGCATGCATCATGCACCTCGGATGGCGGTCAGTAAGTAGCCGGCTCATCTGTTCTGGCGGGCGGACACGAGTACCGGACCCGCTGAGTCTGATGTTCATAAAGCAAAAGCCACATCCGCGTTGCCAGGGACAAGCACGCGCCCGTCCCAACGACACGGACGTAGCCGGCGACTAACCCCAATCCTCCCGCCATTCCAAGACCACTCCGAATTTGTTGGTCAGGTCGTACGAAGGACAGCGGGTGACGATGTGCACAAAGCTTGATGAGAGCGCATCATTAGAATTGTTTGCTCAATTCCCTAGGCAGCGAACAAGAGAGTGCCTGTAGATCTGTCGTGATTGCATGCGATGGATCCATATGCTAAACATTGCAGATCACATTAAGACCGTGATGGCGGGTTCCGGAACAGACACTGCGCGCGCCTGCTGTTGATCCTACGTATAGCGTACGATGTGGATGTTGTCCAATGTGAATATGCCACAGAGAACAGTCGGAAGCGGCAGGATGGGAGGGGGTTGAACAGAGATGGTACCGCCGAGAACAGGCGCCAAGATCATGTTAAGCTGTGCGACGTTCGGTGGCTCCGCAGCAACGAGCGACAGGCGAGTCGAATGAGCAGGAATGCTTGTGCAGAGAGAACGGGAGGTGGGGGCGGTGGTGGGAGAGATGAGACCGAGAGAGCGGATGGAGGACGTCGATTCGGATGGAGTGTTTGGGCAGCACGCGGAACAAAGTCGCACAAACAGATATTCGTCCCTGCGAGCGAAGCGCCCGCGTTGAGTTTATGGCCGAGTGTGGTCCGGCCCAAGCTCCTCCTCCCTTGTCCTCGTCCCTCCTCCTCCTCCCGCCTCTCCTCCTTGCTGGGTCCTCCCCTCCTCCCCCTTCCTCTTTCTTTCCTTTCTCCTCTGTATTTTTTTCTCTCTCCCTTTTTTTCTCTCTTCTCAGGGTCTGCTCCCAGGCATCCTCCAGCCCTACGCTATCTACACGCCGGCGTGTCGAACCAGCCAGCAGCATGGACGCCGCGACCCCTCGCCCGCAGCTAGCCCTTCCCCCGCGCAGGAAGGGTCCCCCTGCGCCCCTTCGCATTGACACGCCTGTTCACAAACCAGGCGTAGCTTTCTTCTCGAGCGACAGCTCGGCTTCTGCCTCCACCCTCTCTTCCACCACTTCTGACGCCGATTCTTTTATCCTACCCTCCCCCAGCAAACCCCGATCCCTCCGCAACATGAAGAAGCTGTCCATAACCCTCCCGTCGGCCCACTCCTCCACCAACTCCCTCGCTCTCCCCGCCGTTGAGCCCAGCGATCCGGTTCCGCCTACACCGTCGCTCGGGCCCAAGCGCCGCCCGTCTGTCATCTCTCTCCCGAACACTAGCACGAATATTCTTCGTCGCAAGGGAGAGGACGGTGACGGATCCCCTACTGTACCCTACGTCGATGGACCCGCGCAGATTCTGCCCGGAATATGGCTCGGTTCGGAGGACAATGTTCGAGATTGGAGAGGCCTCATGGAGCGGGGTATCAAGGCCGTCTTGAACGTAGCAAAGGAAGTTCAGACCGATTTCGACCAGAGCGTGGCGCAATCCATGCGTCCGTTCATGTCGACGCCTGACTTGAACGTCCCTCGCGCGACTGCAGTCGGCCGGGAGTCCACGTACTACCCCGCACATCTGCCCAGCGGCAGGCCGGCCATGCACTATCTCAAACTCCACTGGTCCCATGGTCAGGATGATCTCGTGCACACGGGATTCCCTGCCGCGTTCGACTTCGTCGATCGTGCACTAGAACGTGGGGACGGCGTGCTTGTACAGTGCGTATACATCGTGCCATAGAAGCCTCCCTCGACCGACCTCATGGTTCCTCTTCATTTTAGCTGCCAATGCGGTGTGTCCCGCTCGGCCACTCTAGTCATTGCACTGGTCATGCGTGCTGCAGCACAGCGCTCTCCTAGCGTTCCATCCGAGGTGTGGGCGCTCAAGGGCATGCAGGGTGCCTATTCTTTTGTGAAAGAAAAAAGCAAATGGGTTGGACCCAACATGTCGTAAGTAGCCTCGTTCCGACCACGAGTATACGTTCCCGTCTCACGGTGCTCTCATTGCCGCAGCCTCATTTACCAGCTCCTAGATTATGAGCGAACGCTGAAAGCCGGTAATTCATCTCCGACTCCTTCTGAGATCTCGGCGGAGGAGGAATGGGGCCGCAGACGCCTTGCGATGGAGGATACTGACGCAGAAGACGAGCGGGAAAGCGTTGAAATCATGCGCGAAGCCAAGGCGCTTGATCAAGCCATGGAAGATCGTATCATCGCCCGCAAATCCTCGTCGTCATCCATCGGTTCGACAGGTCAAGGGCTGGGCATGGGCAACGCCTGGAGATCCAAGTACGGCAGCCAGCGCAAGCGCAAGGGCTCGGCCTCCAGTATCATTACGAACGGCAGCATTCTCAGCGAAGATCTCGTGGAGGAAGACGAGGAAGAAGAGCTCCTGGGCGTCCGGCGCAATTTCGACGGCGTCAGCCTGGGGGCACGGAGCTCGAGTACGGAGCCAACAGAAGACGATTCCAGTTCGGAGTCGTCGAATCAGCCGATACGCCGCTCTGGCGCCTTGAGCCCACCCCAATCCGGTTCATTGACAGCGCGTCGCCCACCGGGGTTGTCCTTGCCTCCGTCTGCACCCGCTTACAAGTCCAAGTTTTCGCTTCCTCCGATGCCGGTCACAGCTGTGAAGTCTACCTTTGACATCCCGACTCGCGCACAGCGACCGACGAAGCCCCGTCGCCGGCCGCCCCCNACTAGGCATCCTGCCTGCAGTTCCCGCTTCTCCGATCGTCCCTGTAAACGCCCCAATAGCGCAACCTCGCCCCCGGACCGAGTCCCGCAAACCGGAAACCCCTCCCGCGCATCTGCGCAATACTCAGAAAAACACGCCGCCGAGAAGCAAAGTCCCCTCGGCACTTGCGACACCTTCTCAAACTCTCTTCGTCTTTCCCCCCTCTCCTACGCTTACGGCCCGGACGCCTTCGACGCTCACCATTACGTCGAACTCGTACCCTTTCCCGTCATTGTCGACGCCTCGTGTGTCGACATTCAAAGCGGAAGGCCGCCGGAAGTCCTTCATCGGCCTCACTGCTCCCGCTACGCCTACAGTTGCCTCGTCGCGCGTGGACGTGCGGGGGTATCTGGCATGATCTCTATCTCTCTTTCGCTCACGCATCGGATGCCCTGCATGACATGCATGTTTATGCCGTCTAATGCTCGAGCCTCGTCTCCTGTCTCGATCGTAACTTCACCGTGTCTCATCCCGGATCTCCTCGCATTTCTGTTTATTCGCTGCCGAACCTTCGTCGGCAGCATCGGACCTCTTTTTTNCTATTGCACTTGTGGCCACCTACTACTTCACCTTCTCTTTATATGCGAGGTCTCGGGCACATCTGGCATATATCTTTATCACGGCTGCTTACCCTCCATTCATTGTTCCATAGTTGCATTTTCACTCTTCATTTCTGTGTGGATAGATTGGACCCAGCATTGTCGCAGCATCTGCAATCCGCTTGTCTGTATATTATTCCATCCACCTCTCGCACTCGCAGCATTGTTGCCTTCTATTTTTTTTCCTGCTTTCGCTTTCGCATTTGCCTCTTCTCTTCTCGTGCCACTATGTGTAGGCTAGCTCGGCCCATGTATGCACCCTCACCTATGCCGCTCCGCAGAGCGGACAAAGAAGCAAGGAGGAACATGTTCTCTCAATCTCACACCTCACCGAAACACCCGGAGTGCAGCGTCGATCCCCAAAGAATAAATAAAATGCGTGCAAGAATAGCGGTGCGAATCCTCCGATAGGGCTCGCGCCGTTCACCCGAAAACACGGCCGACGCTGTTCTTCACCACGCCTGTCAGGATCTGGCCCCCGAGACCACCCATGCCCATGTTCCACCCAGAGGACGCGAGGTTGTTCGCCCACTTCTGCTTGGCATCGCGGTCGCTGCAACCCGTCAATCGGGTGGATATCAATACGTCAGAGGACTGGCGTGTGGGAAGGCGTATTATGAATACAGGCACCCACGCGTAAGTGAATCCGACGGCGTTCGTGACATTGAAGACGAGTGCCAGGACGACGATGGGCACGAACCTGAGCGTTGGTGAGTGACGGCCCGGGCACGTGCAGAAGCTGTGGGGAAGAGAGCGAGATAACGCACGACAGGTTGAACTTGAGGAGAGAGACGATCAGGAGCGCGAGCCAGAGCAACGGGAAGGTGTACACTGCGATCTGGGACCCGTCTGCGCGTCAACAGGACGTCAATGTGGTTGGCTAGGACGTGACTGACCCAGAACATCCTGCGGGATACGTATGTCAGCGCGTCGTTCAGAAGTACGGAATAAGCGCGTTCACGTACTTCGAGTCAATTGGGTTCGCCGGGCGTGATGGCTATAAGACAGAATGTTAAGTTGCGGGGAACAGATGGAGGTGGGGCAAAGTGTACAGACGTCTCGGCTCTCAAAGACCCAGTAGCTCTCGCCGTCATCATCGACCTAGAGACGGACGGACAGACAGACATTGGGTTAGACGGTTGCAGTGCCTGCGTTGTGTGGCTGAAGCTGCGCACTTGGTTCCAATACCGGAGGCCGACCAGCCTCCGACCAGCTACATTCTGTGAACGCACAGTGTCAATGTCATGCAACGGTAATGACATGAGAGCACTCACTCTGCAATTCCAGAAGTCCATAGCCAGCAGGACGACAACGATCACAGACTGACATTGCGAAGACGTTCAGCTCACGCGGGGCAATCAAGGTCACGCGGAGGATGCACTGACAGAGAGGACATAGTTGGATATGAAGAACCCGCAGAGGATGTAAACCGTGATTGCGGCTATTCGGAAGAAGTAGAGGAAGGAGAGGACCAAAGGATGTGCGGACTGGTAGCACGCGTTTAGTTGTTTCAAGCTCGACCGCGCTCACGCCCTTATGACTACGCACCTGTCGCAGTATTCCGGCAATTCCTTCGCGAAGATTCACTGTTGCAGCCCTCCCGCTTTGCACCATGAATTAACCAGCCACATACCTGATTCTGCGTCCTCTGGAGAAGAGGCCATTTGTGTTGGACGTGGACCTCCAGACTGAGTCGGGGGCGGAGGATTGATGGTCCCTGACGCAGAGGTTCTCTGCTCATACTCTGGCTCGTCTGGCTCGATTGTCTCAAAAAGAGGGGCCGAGGAACTCATCGTGGTGGAATTATCTGAGGAGTGGATGGTGCAGTGTAGTACTGAGCGTCACTCTGCTGCGTCGACCATTGGCGCCCATGCTGTATGATAGCACGTGGCATAGGTAGGTACTCGAGTAGGCGCCCAATTCTCCCTGAGTCAAACGAGGTTCATGTTGACTGCGGCCATGATGGTAGTAGACCCGACGGCTCCGTGTCTCCGTGCATCTCGAGACATCTGTATGCTTTCTATACTCTACTGAGCTCACTTCTTGGCCTGTTCATCCTAGGTCATCTCATGCCATCTTCTCCGGATTTGACTGGGGTCCCAGACGCTCCGCGACCTACAGAACGGACGCCCCTACTGCCGAGCCACGGTTCAAGCCAAAATGTTAATCGTACCGAAGGCAATGATTTGCCTCACATCGGGGTGTTTGCTGCAAACATGACTTTGGAAGATCTGCCCACGTACTCTACCGAGAACCTATATCCACAGACACTGTCGTCGAGGCCCGCGCAGACCGCGTTTGCCTTGTGTGTCTTGCTGTTCTATCGCAAGTCGATAGCGGGGGACAAGTCTGCGCGTGGCCGCGATGTGTGGACTCAATGGCGCGAAAAGGCTCAGCACCTCGTTGGCATCAACGACTTAGATGCTCTGGCTCTCCGTGTTTGGACCGAGTTCCTCGAAGATGATGGCACGGCCGAAGATGTAGAGGAGGTACTATGGTCTGCATACCCCGTTGAACCTTTCTCAGCTGTCACTGTGCGAGGTAAGCGTTCTCCTACGAATCTGCACCTCCTTCCAAGCTACATACCTTCAACTAGTGGTGGACTTTCTTGCCGACGGCGATGCGCCGCAACACCTCTCCCGCCATACGCTTATATACCTGAGTCTCTTGGACACCTGGAGATACGGCCGTTGTCGTATCAATGGAGATGCCAGTACCACAGCAGCTTTGTTACGCTTCCTGGATAGATGCGGCACACCCCGGTGAGTGAGGTGGAAGTCATGTAATCCATGATTCTGAACCGTTCCTTTGTCCATTCTCAGTGTCTTGCACATCGTGGATCTCCTCATGCACATCATCTACCTATGTGTCCTATACCACTACGTGAACTGGCCACCCTCGTATGTGGCGCGTATACGGCTGTTCGATACGCGGCGCACCATCCTGCTGGTGTATACCCTCTCTAGGCTCTTGCGCCCATGGTCACGCGCGACGATTCCATCGTTCCTGGTTTTCTACTCCTTTGCATTGAACTTTCCTCAAAAGGTCGCATTTGGCAGTTTCACATTCACTCTACTGCTACTTGCACTCTACTGGGAAATCGTCCTTCTCCACTTTCCGGTGCTGCCTAGCCCGCTACTGCTGGCGCCTCCCGACCTCATACTCCCTCTGTCGACGCTCGCCAGGAGGAGCTTGTCGTGGCTGTTCATTCCCGCTGTCCTCTTCATTCCTGGCTTATTCGTATCCTTTTTCATGCTACAACTAGAGATGACGCCCTTCCTCTCGCGTTTCGGTCCTGGACTTATACCCACGGACAGGTCAGCAACATATTTGTTGCTTTTCATGACTTTCCTTCTCTTCCTTTACTGTGCGATCATCTACTCGGTCTTGGCGCACCCTTTCCTCGCCGCCGGCCAAGGATATAAACCCGACATGGACCGATGGGATCGTTACACCGAATCCGTCGGCCTGGAGGCTCGGAAAGGGTTCTTCCATGCCGTACGGAGGTATGGGACGGCGTACTACTTCCCTGCTCCCTTCAACCTCATCCAAGTCTTGGCCGCGCGAATCCCTCGTTTCATACTAGTGACGTTGCGGAGAAATGTGGCGGCTGAAAGCATCACTTCCGTCGACAAGGCGCTGTGGAGGATTGTAGTAGGCCCTATTGCAGTCGTCATCTCTGGGTTGTGGTTGTGGTACCTTCGTGCCTAGGCAGATATCAACGTGAGTCTTAATTATGTCCAGGTCCGACGAAAGAGCTTACTGGAGTATGAGACAGTACCCGTGCTTCATTTCCTTACAATCGGTGTCTCCTCGTCCCATAGATATCGCGTTCTTTGCATCAGCCACACTGCGAATATGATCAGCCAACCGGGTCACACATTATATACAGTACCTTTCTGCTGTAGTGAACGGACCAACGTACATCGCTTCTCATATTCGTATCGGTCCTCGAGATGTAGTACACTTGTCGCTTACTTACAAGACCTCCGGTTGATTTACGAGCATGATTGACCCCCTGGCGTTCACTGTATTATAGACGGCAGGTTGGAATCAGAACAGGCGCTTATGTCGTGAAGAATGCAGTGCATCCTCGGAGCCGTTGCCCTCACTGCTCAGCGCCAGTTTGTGCATTCACCCTTAACATTCAACCTGCGATACCTTAGGATTGGAGCCATGCATTGCATGAACCCCGACATCCGCCATCGTACACAACCTCTCCTTATATGAGCGCGCGCAGGAAAGCAGAAAGGTCGGGTGGTCAGCCTCCCGCCAAGAGGCGGAGAATAGATATAGGCCACTGGCAACCACAGGATGAAGACATCGCAACGGCACAAGCTCAGACGAATGTTCCATCTGCAGCAGCACTCTCCGAACGTTCCCTTCCATTGGATCACGTACCTACGCTCTCGACGATATGCACAAGGGTATTTGCCGAAAATCTGCAAGCGCTGTCGAAGAAAGAGGCCATCTGGGAGAATGTGCGATTGTGGCTAAAGGAGCTACCTGACGCTCTCTCCCACAAGGTCTTCACGGCATTGCGACACACATGTCCGACGCTCTTACAACATGGATTCATTGTTGCGGTAGGATGGCGTAATGTTGATACAGTCCATAAGCTCATACGATCACCTATTTAGAACTTCTTAAGGGGAGATTCTGTCGCTCTTGGCGACGACCTTCCCGGCGTCAACAGATCGACGATATTTGCTATTGGCGACATGTCCACGAAAGATCAGCTACAGACACTTGAGCTCACCGGGTTCGCCAAGATCCCGGATGCGACGTTTGCGACGGTCGTGTCCAAGCTACCCAATCTGCGCAAGCTGAACCTCCGGTGCGTGCCATTACAAACACGACTCCATACTCGGCCTGTCACTCTCAACGACCGATATGTATAGCGGGTGCACGAAGGTTGGCCCGGAAACTGTGAAGACAGCAGCGAAACACTGTCAGCTTCTGGAGGTTGTTAATCTGAACTATACCGCCGTTCCGCCTGTATCGATTGCCCCACTGCTACTGAATTGCAAACAACTGGCTACGCTCAAAGTTGCCGGTATACCCAACTGGGTGCGTCTCAGTCTACCACTATTCGCCTGTCCTCTCCCATTCATTCTGCGTGCAGACGGACACCACGTTTTCCAAGCTATGGACTATCTTGCCTATCGCTGACGGATTCCAGCTACCGAATCTTCGCTCATTGAAGCTACGGCAAGCTGCTCTGAGTGACGCGGTTTTGAATCCCATACTAGCCATTTGTCCCAATCTGGAACGTCTCGACCTTTCCTTCACGCTCGTCAAACGTCCCGTACTACCCACAGGCCATCTCCTGGAAAAGATCGTGCTCACATCGACGAAGATATCAAGCTCCGACCTTCTCGCGATACTCAACCCCCTAACCCAGCTGAAGGTACTCGCCATTGGTGCCATGGGAGGCGGTCAAGGCTTGAGCGCGGCTATCTCTAACACATCGGCAATGACGTTGACGGACGAGACCCTACGTTCATTAACCGACATCTTGGGGGGNTTGTCCCGATATAGAACGCGTGAACTTAGTGGGGAACACCAAACTAGGGTTCACAGGCCGTCGGGGGCCTGACGCTGCATTAGCGTATTTTGTCCGCAAGGTGGGACGTCGCTGCAAGGTGAGAGCAAGGATGCGGCGCGGAAGACCGTGGTGTGTGTGCTGATAGTGCTCGTAAACGTGAATAGCACCTCAATCTAGCTGGCATCACATCGTTGCGGTCGTCTGACCTTGAGGGACTGGCTCATCCCGACGGCCTGGACGAGGGTCCGCCACGACTCCTCCACCTGAATCTCAATAATACGTCCGTGGACGATACGGCAGCGCCCTACATATCGGCGTGTGGGCACCTGCAGACACTCGAGTTGGCGAGCACCAAATTCTCTAGTATGCTCTTTGCATTTTCCTTCCTCGAACACGCCATTCAGCTTCCGCATCATCATAGGCGCCGGGCTTTTCCCGATCATCGACGCATGCGAACGCCTCGTGAAACTCGACCTCACTAGCTGCAGGGGTGTGCGAGTGGGCGACAGACGTCGATTTTTCGAGGTATGTCAGTCGCATCGGCCTTTTGCGAGAGAAACACTGACACGAAGGCTTCGATTCTCGCAGGTCTGGGAAGAAGAGTGGAAGCACGCTTGAGTGTGGTGGTCAATAAGTCCTCATTCGTGTTGTTCTCGCTGCCATGACACCTAGTTATAGTACACCGCGTGCACTTCCCAAGCCCTTGATCAGGTCCCGTCTACGAGGGAACGCACTGGGAATAGTCTGTGGTTGCGTGAGCCACTGTCCCGGGTACTGAACATGAGATGACTTACAAGGGTTCTGTTGCACGCAAGTTGATCCCGCTGCACATGTCGAACGGTTAGTGGTGGAGTCATCTTACGCGACCCAAGCACAATCGCACGTACCGGCACACACTGTCGGCCCGGTCCAGCCATTGCCTCCGCACTGGCCATAGGTCGGTGCGACGCCCGTCGGCGTGGCGGTGGGGACCGAAGTAGTCGGAGAGGAGACGGTCGAAGATGAGGAGGTTGAGCGGGTAGATACCGAAGAAGTTGAGGAGGCCGGAACCGACGTCGTCGAAGCAGGCGCAGTCGAGGTAGGGGCCGGCGCGGCACCAGCTGCATCCCCGTAGAAGATGCCACGACCATTCGTTCCGATGTAAACCCTGCGTCGTGCATGTCAACCTACACGGTGGTTACCCGGATCGCGAAGGAAAGACTTACCGGCCGTAAATGCGAAGGTCCGCGGCGATGCAGTTTGCGCTGGCGGAACCGAAACCGTGCGCAGCGTCGTCGATCCTCACCCAGTTCACGCCAGCATCATCAGAGCGGAAGTAGCCTACACCGCCGATGTCGGCAGCGGCGAAGAGTGCGGGGTACCCGCCCGCGGTCTTTGGCGCGCCGAGAGCGATGGCCCAAGCTTGTGAAACCCCAGAGATCGCAGTGAATGTCGACCCAGTGTTAGTGGAGTGGAAAAGGCCCTTGTCTGTAGACACCCAGACGTCACCGGTCACGTTCGGGTGAACGATGACCTTGAAGGGAGAGGTCGACGAGCCAAGACTTCCTTGTGCAGCGAACGTCTTCCCACCATCCGTGGACAGGTAGAACTTCGAGCCAGAGGCGCCATAGAAGATCGAGTTGTTCTTCTTGTCAGAGGCGATTGCAGCGTCAGAGGGGAGCGACGAGACCGCAGCGAAGGGGTTTGTGTACTGCGACACCATGATGCCGTTGCTGGACGTCTTCCAGAGGACCGTGTCGCCGTTTGCAGAGATGGCGACCTTGCCCCCTGCGACATCATCCGGGGCACCGTAGTCCTGTGACCTGTGCAACATACATGAACATACAGTCCATGATGGCAGTTCAATGCGTACCATGTGTTACCACCGTCCGAGGAGATCGCAACCTGTTTGCCCTGAGACCCGTCCGTAGTGGTTCCGATACGCACGATGGTGTTTGGCACATTCCCAGCATAGTCGATGTCAGACGAGCTGGAGTAGGTCGGGTTCGAAAACGAGACCAGCGGAGGCGAGTCGAGATCGGTGTGGACAAAGCCTATCTTGAATGTCAGCATGGCCCATCGGCAGATCGCAGGGAAGAAGAGATCGTACCGTCGACGTCTCCGATGGCGGAAATGAGGTGGGCACCAACGGGCGGAGAGATGAGACCCTGCACGGATGTCTCCTCGATGCCGTCCGCAAGGGACTTCAGCGTCACGTTGCGGTTCGCCGTGTCCCACTTGAGGAGGTCGTGGCCGCCGTAGATGGTCTCGCCCGTTCCGTATAGCCAGTGGTTAGAATCGAAGGGATCGATTGACAGGCCTTCCATCATCCAGCCAATCTGCATGACGAGATCTGAAGCGGTCTGGTCGGGGCCGATCCAGGGCGCAAGGGTGTCGTCATACGTGTAGTAGCGGTTGAGCGTCGGGTATGACTGCCACGCCCACAGGCCTGTCCATGTCTTGCCACTGTCAGTCGACCGGAAAATCTGGCCATCGGGCCACCACGAGTTGAGAGCTGCGACCATGATGGTGCCCGGCTTCTGCAAATCGACAGCAACTCCGCTGACGCCAAATGAGTGAGCAGTCTCACAGACGACAATCAGCTTGAACATACCCGAAGCCGAAGTAGAGGTCGCCTGAAAAATTGTTTGAGATAGGCATCTGTAACAGATGGAGAACGCCTTACCTCCAGAAACGGGAGTGATATCCGTGAATGTGCCGGCTGTTATATCGTACCGGTACACGCTCCCCTATCCACACCAGTCAGTTTCGTTTCGTTTCAGCTGTATGAAAGACGGAAGTATTTACCGTCGTCCCATCGTAAGGGCCAGCACCATCGGAATAGGAGATGTAGAGAGCCTTCTCCGCGGGAGAAAGCACACCCTTATGGGGTATGAATGTATTGTTTTGACCGGCGACCGCGCTCCCTGTGCTGTTCATCAGTCGCAGTCACTCGGAAATGACGAGTCTCGACCCACAGGTTGCGCCAGCATCCGTAGATACAAAGATGTTGTTGGAGCCCTTGTTAGCAACACCCACAAAGATGCGAGGTGTAGCCTTTCCAGACGAGCCAGAGGTAGAATCAAACGTGACCCAGGACAAACCCATGATGTCGCTGTTGTAACCAGAGGTGTCAGTGGGGTCCGGAACGTAGGTGCCTAAACACGACTGTGAGTTCAGAAGCGTTAGACAAAGATGCCATTGCAGCAACTCACCAACGCTAGGGAAGTTCTTGATCTGCGTCCATGTCGCGCCGAAGTCGGTGGACTTCCACAAACCATTGCCACTTCGAGCACCGAAGTATAGAATATTGTTGCTGTTCGGGTCGATAGCAAGGCGCTACGCGGTGTGGTAGTATCCTCGTCAGCTAGGCCCTACATATACATGTGTGTAGACGACCTACTTCGCCCATTCCACGTCCAGGCATGTTGCCACCGACCTTGAAAGGAAGGGTCGATGGCGTGAAAGTCTTACCCTGATCCGTGGATATCAAGATTTGACCGTTGTTCGGGTCCCACGAGTTCGTGTACATGCCGGTCGCCTGACGTACGTTCAGCATTGAGGTTCTGTCCTTTGCTCAGCACAAACACGCTTACTAGATAGAGACGGTTCGGATCGACTGGGTCAGTAGCCAGCGCATCGACACCCCAGTAGTTCCAGCGAGCATTGTCGACAAAGTCAAGCAAGGGCGTCCACGAATCGTCTGAGTTGAGTTTGTACGCGCCGCCGATGTCAGTGCGAGCATACGCAAGACCCTTTTGGGAGGGGTTGAAGACGATGTTAGGCACGAAGCCGCCTCCGCCGCCAATCTTGACGTTCTTCCAGGTGTATGACTGGGAGGACACGGCAGAGACCAAAGACACCACCGCTGGCAGTGTGAAGACCGCCAAGAGAGTCAAACGCAGCATGGCTGGTCGAAGTGGCTAGAATGCCTGAAGAACATGTCGCAAAGAGAGAGAGGTTATATGTACTCTCCAGCATCGCGGGATGGCGTACAGAGTCGTGCCTATTGCCTCCGAGTATACGGCGACGTACCATACGGTCCAACCGAAGAATTAGCGCAGTGAGCAGTCACGACCCGATGGACGCGAGAGATGCAGGAGTACTTTTGGCAAGTTACTTTGATTCTATGCGTTACTCCGAAGATTTACGACATGATGGAGCTCCGAAGCTGTACCGCTTTCTGGGGCTAATGCCAGGGCTTTAAATCACATGGCAGGATATTGGTATTCAGGTTGATTATTGCAAGTAAGAGAGTAACGTACCCTGACGCATACTACGTTCTTGCAGAATCTAGCAGAGGGCCGTATTTGACGTCTACTTTCCCTCTACACAGCACAGGCTCGATCACGACCTTCCTGGTGGTTGCAGCAAATCATAGGAAGCACTTGACCAGTCCAGGCGGGCCGCTCGGACTTTCTACGAGGCCGCGAAGGCTGATGGCACCCTTGACGGAGCCGAGCAGCAGCGGTGTAGAAGCTCCGTCATATGGTCACCGAACGTCGTTATGAAGTTGCCGTAGGTAGGCTGCACATTTGCCCAGCCCCAAGGATGAGTGTGCCTGAGGCCAGTGTGCCTCCGATGGTCAGTTGACTACAGCAGAACTGTTCCCAGACAAACCGAATCTTCTCTCGTTCCTGAAGGTAACTTATAGCTCTGCATATCGGAGAAATTCAGGGTACCACATGGAAGGCACCCTGCATTAGGTGCCCAGCAGTCGGGGAGCGGGTGCGGATGCGTCTTGGGGTCATGGTACTTGCCGAAGGGGAGTTGATAGCTGACAATCAGAGGCATAGTAATCCGACGGATGTTGAAAGGTCGTCGGGCACGCATGTTTCCAAGGGGCACAGAGGAGCACAATTGTACAAGCTGAGGCTTGCTTACGGTTGTGCGGCATAATACGGTGAGTAGAAGCAGTCCGTGATTGAATCGATGGTGACAGTGTGCTATCGATGCCCCAGTATCAGATGCTGTATCTGCGAGCGCGGTCTCAAGCAAGCAGCGCTAGCAGAGACTCTCGAAAGTTACTAGGCCGTGGATGACTGCAACGAGCTGAAGGAGTCTGGAGACAATAATGACAACTCCAAGAAAGTCGTGATCAGTAGGAGACGCCCATGGCTTGGGCGTCTGAGGTCTCGGGCCGTGTGTGGCTGTGCTGAGCGGCCACTCGAGCGTCTAAGAGACAACAAGGAGCAGAAGCGAGTGCTTGTGCCGTCGATGCGATGAACCAGGTTATCCTTTTTCGACACAACGCGTTGCCTCCTGCTCCTACCTTGTGGCGTATCTACTGCCTGCAACTCAGCTGTGTAGGGACAAACGACAGAGATGGGTGATAAGTCTGCTGGCCTCATCGTCCATGATCCAACACTCCGTCTACCACCAACCACCACTCTCCCCTCTCAACGTACCTATCTCCTACTCTCCTACCTAAACCATGAGTCTCCTCACGTCCTGGGCCCGAGACATGTTCCGCACATACACCTCCAAGAAAAGACGCGCCAGCGCTAGCGCTAGCGTGTCTGCGCCGCCACCTGCTCCGCCACCTGCGCCGACGGAGGTCACCTTTACTCTCCCTTGGCTGGACCATATTCCAGAGTCGAGGGACAGCTTGTTTTTCAAAGCCTTGTCCGCACCTTACACACTCGGTACAAATGCGCCGCGTACGCCCCAAGAACTGTTCATAGAGGCAATTCAATGGACTCCGTCGCCGAGTCCGGAGGCGTCCGACAGCAGTGAGCCGGAGGATGCCCGTAAGCGCAAGAGGGAAGAAACCATAGCTATGCAGACGCAATTGGACGGGCTCATCTCTGCGTATAAGCCTGACCAAGCGTTCGCCTGGGCCATGGACAAGCCTCTGACAGACATTGAGAAGCTGCGCCAGATGAACGGTATATGGGTTCACATCGCTCTGAGATCTTGTGGAGCTGACGAATACGTGACTGCGTAGGAGGCGGCTTCTTCTCGGTCAGCCTGAAGAAAGCTCGAATAGGTGATCGTTCCGTGGCTTACATTTCGAAGAGGTGTGTGCGTCTCTATGTCTATGGTCATGAGACTCATATGCATCATGGTTCATAGCTGGCCGCGTCGTAGGCGACACAAGTGGGATGGGCTCTTCACAGAGGTAAGTGCTGCAAATCGCAACGCTCAGACACCTAGCTCACCCAGATTTCGTACCTGCAGCTCAAGTTATACTCCTCGCCACGTTACCTGGGTAAATTGCAAGGATCCATCGTTCCTCCCCTCATCAAGGTCTACCAGGATGCTACAGCAGTCTCGTTCGTCCTTCGACCGCCACACCAATCCTTCTGGATCGAGGCCTCTGCAGACATGCCCAACGTGCTGAAGAAGGAGGTCGTCCTGGCCTACGTCGCGATACACGACAAAGGCATCCTGCATGGCGACGTGGAGCTGCACAACATCCTCATCGGCGGTGATGGACGCGTTACCCTCATGAACTTCCATGCGGCGCAGGTTCGCCACCCGAGGGACGGTCTTCCGGTAACCAGCCGCAGTGAGCTCGCCATGGAGCTGCGGCGAGTCATGTTCAAACTGGACTATGAGGGCGCGAGGGCGCGCGAACACGCAAGACGTAAGCGATTCAAGCAGCATGCGCTTGAGAACCTGGACCGCCAAAGTCGAGGCGAGCCATTGGTCAACATGCCGATTGAGGAGCTCGAGACGCCGCCCCCATCCGAGCAGGAGTGGTGGTCGAAGTGGACCAACGCCCTAGACATGAAGCCTCGCAGGTTTATCGTACCTGGCCAATCGAAAGAGGAGCTCGTCAACGCGCTCGAGTCGTTTTGTAGGAAGATCAAGCTGTGGGACGCGCTCGATGCACAGGATATGGTCTCGCCTCTCATCGTACCCAGCCACTCAATGCCACCTGTTCCATCTGCTCCTCCAAGATCCGAGGCACCCTTGACCTCACCCGCAGTCAACTCCACGAAGAGGAAGATGGATGATGCTCCGGACTCTTCCCAACCCCCTCTCAAGCGAGCGCGAGGTGGTCAGAGTGCTGTAGACGGGGACGTCCTAGCGCCACCCCGATACGAACGTATGTTCAGATTCTGGAAGTCTAGAATGCACCCTAACAGCTACCTGTCAGGTTCCTCGACTACGTACGACACAGGTACATCGGATAAGCTCCTGCCCGCGGCGTCGAAGGCCACAGCTGAACCTAAAGTGGTCCGAGTCCGCGACTTCGCGTATGAACCCTATCACGGACCCCGTGGCTATTACTTCCCTTATCCGCCGGGAGAGGCTCTGCAGAACACTCTGCGCGTCGTTCAATTGCGCAACGCAAACGCTGTCGAGTGTGGGAAGGAAGGACTGCCTTACCACCGCTTTGACCGTAGAATGCTTCTCCCACCTAGCTTCAAGCGCGTGGTCCCAAGCGGCTTGCATGTCTCGAGAGGCGCGCTGAAGCGACAACGCGAAGCGGCCGAACACCCCATGAGCGTAAGCGAGCAGCGGGATGCGAAAAGGAGACGGTTCGAAGAGGATCGGGCAGCCGCCTTAGCGGAAGACCGTCCGGTCAGATTCAGCGATGAAGTCTCCTATCATGATCCGCCCCAATTCCTCGACGAAGAGGATCACGAGTACGGCGGGGAGGGCACGCTGCAGAACGCGACTGCGGGACCGCCGCCGCCCATGCCACCGCCACCACCTCGCGGTAAGCCTGCCCGACCCGCTCTCAAGCGGACGCGTCCGGTGAAGACCGTCTCCTTCGACGCCGCCGACTGGGTGGAAGAGCCCAGGGCCGGCAGCAAGCTGAGCTACTACGTCCCGAAACACCCCGTCTCGCTCGTCGACTCGTACGAATACCGTTCGATCGCAGGCCTAGGTGGCGTCTCGTTCAATCGCCCTGACATTTCGCATGCATCTCCGCAGGCGTCGTCGTCGCGATGCGCCGCAGCGGATGGTCTGACAACCAGTGCAGGCGGCACAAGCGGGATATCCATTCCGGGCAGTGGGGACCGCGCAACGTTATCGCAACAGCCCAGGCTTGTTAATGAACATGGCGCCGCTCTCATACATGCTTACGCCGCCGCGTCTGTCAGTTGGGCCGTCGACGCACTGCCGACGAATGCGGAAAGTATGGTCCGCTACGGCGACGCGTCCTCGCCCGCGCGTGACTCCCGGAGCAAGACGGTGTCTACGGACATCGACTGGTCACATTACTTCAAGGCATGCTCACCGGATGAGCGTGACCTGGAGGAGGAGATGGAGGTGGAAACGATGCTCTTTCCTAGCGATCCCCAAAGTTGAGCAGCGTCGGCGATTTGCGCGCGCCCTGGGACTAGGTTTGTTTGGGCCGCTTGTACAGGCGGCAGTGATGGTGGCAAGATAGTGTGCGGTTTTCGATTGACATCGTCTCTTTGAGCGTTGGCCCGGCAACTTGGGATCGTCCTTTATCGGGTTCCTGGTCGTGTACGGTGCACACATCGCAGTTTGTACCTCCATAATTTTTTNCGCTAAACTTATCCGCTTCGAGTCGCTCCAGCGTGGTTATCCCAGGATCGCTTATTGGTGCCTGAGCTACACCCAATCCGTATCTATGGCTTGTGAATTCAGTGGCCGGCGGGACCGCACTCGTGTGACAAATCGAGTAGCGGTCGGTAGAAGTTCCTGAATCAAAATTGAGAAAGATACACTGCTCGCCACATGCTGTGCAGCACCTTGGCCACAACATGCAGTGGATTGCTGAGCTGAAGACGTACGCAGAGGCTGAAGGGGACGGTGGTGGAGGGAGCAGTAGCGGTGGAGACATTCGTAACGGTGGCGTTGGCGCCCTTGACGGAACGATCAACGATCGCGGGGGAACAATTTGTCCTGATCTCTCGAGGTCTCTGCCCAAATCCCGACTCTGGTGGGNCCCCCCACACTGCTACCTCCTATCTATCCATGTCCAGCCCATACCGATCCTTTCCGACACTAACGACGGACCTACCAGCAAATTCTCGCCCTGCGCAAGAAGAGCGCACGAGCCCTCGGGATGCATTGACACACTCGCTTGCCTGTCTCGCGTCCCAAGAGGTCCCAAGACGGGCACAGAGGGCAAAGTGCGAGGAGATATGCTAAGCGTTTGGCCCGTGATCTTACCCCGCATCGGCTAAGAATTCAGAGATAGCGTCCTCAAACGGGAAATCCGTTCGTGCCGCATCTGTAGACGCCCGCCCACTCATCTACCACCCGGAATCCGCCAGCCCCCTCCAGATCGGGCGAGCAGCTACGCACCATTCCCTCTGAGGCAAAGCTCGGAGAAGCGGGTAGAATCCTCGTTCGAGTTCCCTGCCGCCCTGGAAATCGAGCCGCTGTCTACGCTCGACGTTGTGGCGAGACTCGAGCGCACCGACGCACGTATCATGTGGTCCGTCGTACGCGGCGGGGGACCCGACGGAGGGGACGAAAGTGCGGGCCAGACATGCTGTGCAGATGCTTGGCGGGGGTGCTAGTCATATCTCGGTCGGATAATTTTTCCTACGTCTCTATCGCCCCAGTGGAGAAGCGCCAGGGCAGACCCCATCAGCCCCCGATATATAAACTCTCCACCCCGAAGTCCTCGCAAGAGAAGATCCACCTCGCGCATCTCTCGTCCTCCTCCCTCCTCTGTCACTCTACTCCTTCCATCATGGGCGTCGAAGGCAAAGGCTCAGACTCGCACATCATCAGCGAGGCTGTCGTGGAGAAGCACATGGACTATGACACCGAGTCTCAGATCGCTCCCGTGCACGAGGAGGGCACCCTCAAGCGGCAGCTCAAGAACAGGCATATTGCCATGATCAGGTACGTGCCCTCGTCCTCCTCGTCGACATTTTCCCCGTGCTCACCATTGCCCGATGTAGTATCGGTGGTGTCATCGGTACTGGTCTGTTCTTGGGTACCGCTACCTCCCTGCAGAGCGGAGGCCCCATCGGTCTCTTGCTCGGTTACGCGGCCATTGGAACGGTTTGCTACAGCGTCATGGTGTGTACATGCGGTTCCCACCCTTCCTACTTCCGCTCTGACTCGGCCGCCGTAGATCTCCCTTGGAGAGATGGTCGCATACCTGCCGCTGCCCGGCGGTCACATCAAGCTTGCAGAGCGCTTCGTAGACCCTGCGTTTTCATTCGTTATGGTTAGTCTTCTATCACCTGATCGCGGCACAGTAAGCTCACTAAGCATTGCCATCACACAGGGCTGGAACTACTGTGCGTACCGCGTGCCCGTTCGTGGTTTACGTTGTCACTAACATCCGTTCAGGGTATAACTGGACTATCATCCTTCCTGCGGAACTCAGCGCTGCTGCGGTCTTAATCAACTATTGGAATCAATCGGTCAACAACGCAGTATGGATTACGATGTGTCTCGTCGTTGTTATTACGATCAACATGTTCGGCGCGGGAGTGTATGGCGAATGCGAGTTTATCTTCGCGTACGTCATGGCGTCTCCAAGCTTCCTTCAGCGTTTGTCTGACCTTTTTCTGTAGATCCATCAAAGTCATCACTATCACCGGCCTAATCATCCTCGGCATCGTTCTCGACCTCGGCGGTGGCCCGAACCACGACAGGATCGGCTTCCGCTACTGGAAGAACCCTGGTCCGTTCGTGCAGTACGACAAGATCCCCGGCGCGAAGGGCCAGTTCCTTGGCTGGTTCGCCGTCCTGACGCAGGCCGCGTTCTCCTTCATTGGTACTGAGATTGTTGCTGTACGTAATCTTAGTCGCCAACTCCTGCCCGACGCTGACAAATGGTTGCTTATAGATCGCAGCCGGTGAGGCGAAGAACCCTCGCCGCAACCTCCCCAAGGCCATCAAGCGCGTGTACATCCGTATCCTGCTCTTCTACATTGGCGGTGTCATCATCATCGGTCTCCTCGTACCTTCCTCCGACCCAGGCCTCAGTGTCACGACTTCCGATGCCGGCAAGTCTCCCTTCGTCATTGCCATCAAGCATGCTGGTATCTCTGGACTGCCCTCCGTACGTATTGTGCCCTATCTATTTCGAGCGTCGTCCTTACATCCATGCTTCAGGTCATCAACGCGGCTTTGCTCACCTCCGCGTGGTCCGCGGCCTCCAGTGATCTCTACACGAGTTCGCGTGCCCTCTGTACGTCTCTTCGTTTGCGGTAATCAGCGCCTACATTGACCACCACCGCTATAGATGGTCTCGCCATGGTCGGCAACGCGCCCAAGATCTTCACCAAGGTTACGAAGAAGGGTCTTCCCATCGTCTCTCTCATCACTTGTGCTGCGTTCTCGGCACTTGCGTACATGGGTATCTCCAGCGGCTCTGGCAGGGTGTTCGGCTGGTTCGTCAACAGTAAGTCACTCTGTCATCTCAGAATCGTCGAGGACAGTGCGCTGATCGCGTTGTCTGAACAGTGACCTCCATCGCCGGTTTGATGACGTGGTTCGGTATTTGCGTGACCTACGTCCGCTTCTACAAGGGCTTCAAGGTTCAGGGCTACGACCGCAAGTCCTTGCCCTACGCCCACTTCCTGCAGCCCTACGCTGCATGGTATGCGTTGTTCGCGTGCCTGTTCGTCTGTTTCGTAAGTGCCCCGTTCCCTCCAGCACCACGGTGATCGCGAAGCTGACTCGCGTCCTTACGCACAGTTCTCTGGTTGGTCCGTCTTCCTCCGGGGCAACTGGAAAACCGACCAGTTCGTCACGAACTACCTTCCCCTCGCGCTCTTCCCCATCCTCTACATCGGTGCGAAGCTCTACTTCCGCACTCCGATGGTCAAGCCGGAAGACATGGACTTCGTCACTGGCCTCAAGGAGATCGAGGCGGATACCTACGACGAGCCTCCTCCGAGGAACTGGGTCGAGCGCTTCTGGCAGTGGCTGGTACGTCCCTTCATCGCGCGTCGAAAAAGGTTGGCAGAAGCTCACTCACCTCGCTCGTTTTCTAGATGTAAAACGTCCGCTTCGTATGGACGAACGATCCCTCTCGCCATGCATCGTATTTGCTTACGACATACTAATGCACGCCTCCTGCACACCTCACGCATGCACCACGGAGTTATAACCCCCTGCCACAGCACCTGCGGCTAATGTATTGTAGATGTAGTATCCGGTCTTGTACACTTCTTTATGCCGGGTTAGCAATGGATTCATGATAGTCGGACACCATCACTGCACCGTTGTGACGTCCTCCGCTGCAAGTTCGTCATCGATACTCAGTGTTTACTATAGTCGTCTCCGGGAGTGGGGTAAGTCGCATACGCTCGCGTCGGCTATGTGGCTGTTGTTCGCGAGTACGTCAAGGGGGGTGTTTGTGTATCCTACGCGAGCTTCGAGCGGCGCCGCCGGGCACGCGAGAAGTGGAGATGCCCTGAAAGGCGCCGAATTCATTTTGACGAAGACAATTGGATTCAGGGTGCACAGCTCCGCGCGTTGTGTTGTGTTCCTGTCCTCGACGGCTGGTTGGCTCGGGTCCCCGAGATACCCCACAGACAGCGAGTTCCGGGAAACAAGGGGCTATTGCAAATACCTCTGAAGAAGGTGTGCCGTGCGGCAGTGAACTGATATCGACGCAGATGACGCTGGTAAGTGGCGACTTGCTCGACCACTTACGGTCTTAATCGTACGTACGTCTGCATCGAGATATGTTGTACGTCCAGACATCCTCTGAGCCTCTGCTATACTGTACTGCTAGCGCGTATCGCTCTTTGGAAGATGAAGCTATCTGTAACGCCACATGACTGTTCTTTGACTTTCGGTGTGCTGGCGCGAGCGCGAGATCCTTCTTCGAGGGGCCCCATGCAGTTGTAATGGACTCCGCCGCCATCGCGTCGATCGGTGGTCCGAGTGGTCTGACGCAAACGGCGCATATGATCCACCGGCCAGCCTGGCTCCGTCTCAGGCTTGTCTTGTCCTAGCCTCCGCTGACGTCTAGTGCCTATTTTGCCTTCCAGGCTTGCACGCAGCCCCGTACGTCCGACTGTAAGTACAGGCCTGTGCGTGCGCAAGGTCCGGACAGATCGCAAGAATTCGAAGGTGCGAGACGCAGGCCTAGGATTCCAACTTCCAAGCCTCCAGTCCGGATCCAAGCTCCTGCACAGGCAATCATGGGGGTGCAGTCTGCAAGCATGGACGCGGACGTCCCGCCGCCCGGTGCTCGCAACAGCGGACCGGACACCATCCAGGTGATCTGTCCCATTGCGATGTTTCGACTCTCTATGGGCCCGGGAGACAGGCATCAATGGAAACGGAAGACGGTTGACGACGCGTCCACGACTGCAACTACTCCCCGAGTCTCCATATGGATCACTATGATTGGCTCTGATTCGCCTGCGGTTTGGGCTTGCTCCCAAATACTGCGATGCGCCCTCGAGCGTCTGGTAGTGTTAGTTATGCATCCTCCGATCGGGGAGGGTATACTGACGCGCCTGCCCAAGCCGCTCTCGATGTTTCCAAGCTTCGCAACCACGCCTCAGCGCGCAGTCCTGTGATCAGTGGAATGGTAAATCCCCCACAGCGGCTGTGGTGAGCCTCTGCTGCAACATCTTCCTGTGCGACGCGCATCAGCCTGAGCATCACAAACTAGTGCTGAGGTCGACGATGCAAGGTTTTGCGAGGGCGGCCTCGGAGCACGTGGGTGTGCACCGGGAGGCGTCATTGGCATGTAAGAAGGCTGAGATGTCTCAAAGCCATGGCGTAAGGAGGAAGACTGTCGCAGTAGTGCCTTCGACCCATGCGGGAGCTAGTCGGTGATGGACTTCCCCCGCTTGACATGATGTATCATGATGCCGCTCCCTGGGCTGATACTGCGAGGTGGAAGAAGGGGGCGACAGGGAGGCCCAGGGAAGTCCGCAAGTGTCGTTCTGGAGGCATTCTTTCGCGGCTCGCCCGCAAGCCGTGTGTCCGCCGTGCGTTCCGTGCGGCGCCGGAAAGCTTTTGCAGAATTCATTATGAAGCGCAGCAGCTGGCTAGGCGGATATCTATGGGGATGGCCGCTGTAATCCGTGCACAGCGTAATGTGTGAATATCCGTCCGTGTTATGTGTTGCTTACAGCATTTCTGTGAATAGCTGGATGGGAACCAGGGGCAGCATCGTTTTCGGTGCCTAGTTTGGGGGATGAGGCTTCTCCCTGTTTGACGTCTCTCGCCGTCAGCTTGTGTTACTTACCTATTCACCTCGACATGAGGTGACGACTCGCTTGTGCTGATGCATGGTTTGGGCTTTAAAAGCGCTTGATGGAGATGGTCCGCAGCCCGTGGGGTCGGAGCTCTGCTACAGAGTACTTGGTGGTCAACGTTACGAGCGACGTCGTCAGTTGGGATATGCATCCTTGCAGCTATGCGCAACATTGGGTTCCAAAGCAGAGAACTATAAGGCTGTTGTCCCCAGATTGGCCGGCAACAGATTGGGCATTTAATTTAGGAAAGGGGAGGAAGGGCTGTACGGAGGATGATACAGATCAATCCGAACGGCGTGAAGTGATGGATGATCTCGGCGAAGGATATGCTGGGCATGGGAGCCTCATGGGGCCCAGGATCGAGGTCGTGGTTACAACTGCTAGCGACAGCAACCCAGGGTTGGCGACGACTGCAGCTGGCCAACCTGTTTCGTCTTTTTCCGACTTGTACATCACTTTGGACATCCATCACGAGCTGGACGACAGCGAGCGACTGCAAGACAGGCCCCGGATGACAAGGTCTGGAACGGAAGATGAGCTGCACTTGTCTTATACCGATCGAGCACTTGCCGGCGCCGGCGATAACAACGACGACGTGGACAGTCCGGTACTAGGGCGGTGGACGGAGGTAGAGGCAGAGCATACACGGCGACGCAAATCTGGTGAGTTTGTGGTGGTGATATGCGGATTATGGCGAGCGTGGGTGAACGTGCCGTGAGGGGTGTGGTAAAATACGCTGCGGTTGAGGGAGAGAGAGAGGACGATGGTCTCTGGCCCTCGCCCTGGCATTGGCATCTGACAGAGGGTGACGGTGCAGCTGCATACTGAGCAAGAGCCGTGGGTTACCGCGAGACTCTGTCCGGAACGGGCGACTAGTGCTAGGCGTGGTGGACGACCAGCATTCCTTCCTCCCTCCCTTCCGTCACTCACCCTGCCTCTCCCTCCGCCTCCGCTCTCCCTCTCTGCCCCTTCCCGCTTCCCCTCCTCCTCTCCATCGTCCTCTCACGGGCACCCACGGTCTTTCCTGGCCTTTTCGTCCCGCCTTAACTTCCACAAGAACCATCCTCTGATCTCCTTTGCTTTTCTGCAGAGCTCGGCTTGTATCACTTCTCAGCCGTCTCCCCTTCCTCCCCCCTCTCTCCGGAACGCGCTGCAATGCTCAGCAGACCTCGCGCTCCCACCCCATCTACAGTCTCTACTGCTCTTCAAGACGACTGGAATTCTGACTACGATCCTCAATCTCCAGGCGTATCTCCTTCAAGCGGATACGTCGTGAACTCGCCCCCATCCATGCTCACCCCTCCTCCCGTATGTTCTTCTCAGTCCCTTTCTGCCCTGGGCTACACAGCCTGGAGCCACAACACCGACGAGGAGGGTTCTCTGTCTGATTCCGGCTATTCGCATTCTTCTCATCCATCCACGTCAACTACTACTCTTCCGGATCCGTCTCAGTTCCCGGACCCCTACCCATATGCGCGGCCCTCACGATGGCATCTTGGTTCTGCAACACCAGCCCTGTCTTCTGCAGACTCCTCGTCCGCATCAACCCGTTCATCCGCGTACACGGGATCTGCAAAGTCGGGCGACTATGGGCATGTGCATGTAGCACTGGGTGGCGAAGATGACTCCGGCCGAGGAGTGGGCGTAGGTATCACCACCGACGACGTCGTCCAGCTTCTGTCGCAGGAGTCGGGCACGTCCGCGTCCGCGTCACAAGGACGGACACCTATTGATCAGGGGAGGTGGTCCGACTTCTACGCGAACAGCATCCGTTCGCGATCGTCCTCCCTCGCCAACAACAGGTCCGAGTCCTCGCACGACAAGGCCCTTCCGTCTCTACGTGCAACACCCAGCTTTGACATGGGTTGGCAGCGGCCGGATGAACGGGACGAAGCGGGTCTTGGTAGCGAAGACGATCTGGATGACGAGCCATCGTTTGATGAAGAAGTCGAGGATGAAGAAGACACCGCTGATGAGCCCACCAGCGCCGCGCTCATAGCAGAGGAAGGTCGAGGCATCATCGTAACAGGAGATAACACGAAGCGTCTTCAGGTGCATCCAGGTACGCCTAGTTTCTCTGCGACCGCCCGCGGACATGTCAATGCTTACCGTGGTCGCAACATGTCCTGTAGATACTACCCATCTACTGATCGGGTCTGCGACCACACCGAACCATGTGCCGGAGTTCCTCCTTAACGCTTTGCCTCAAATAAGCTCATCGCTTCTCGCGCTGGACATATCAGCCAACTTCCTCAGCGCACTGTCCCCTTCTCTGGCAGCCTGCGTCAATTTGGAGGAGCTGAATATCGCATACAATCCACTGCGTGCCTTGCCTACTTTCTTGGCAACGCTGACTAACCTCCGCGTCCTCATCGTGGATTCCACGGGCATCAGCACTCTCCCCGACTCTCTCGCTTCTCTTGAGAAGCTCCATACCCTCAGCATTCGAAGAAACAAGTTACACTCTCTGCCCAGCTGGCTGTGCGAGTTGACTGCGCTGGAGACGCTGCTTGTCGACGGAAACCCTTTCCAGGGCCCTTGGAAGGCTCTCATGGAACCTTTACTTTCCCGATCCCCCCNTGTCGCCTGGCTACCAGCCCACCACACCTATTTTCCCCCTTCCGTCAGCCAGCATCCGCAGTACTATGACTGCCACCACTGACGGCGGTGATACAGAAGAATATTCACCGCCGGCAGACCGGGTCAATCACGAAGAAGAGGATCTCACGGTCACTTCCCCTCGTGCACCGCCCTCCCTTGCACGGTCCATTACAGCGCCGAGTCCCAACTCGAGTAGTCAGCTGCCCTCACCCGGCCTCTCGCGTACCAGAACGACTCCCAATCGGGCATACTATGACAAGAACCGCACGAACAGCAAAGGACCGAAGTCAATGTTTAGTGAAGCTGGCCCATCAGACTTTACTAGAGCCGCAGCGGAGCCGGAGAAAGAGGTCCGCAGAATGAAGAGCGCAGGGGAGCTACGGAGGAACAACGGTGGCGCGCCCAGGGGCCCTGCGGTGTCGGCATCGTCTTCTCCCCAGCGTGGCGCACTCGCGGATTATGCGGGCTCTGCGTCAAGCTCAAATCTGCTCAGCATGGCGAGCTCGGCCAATGACCAGTCTGTGCCCCGTAGGTTTGCCAGTCTGGGTGTTGCCTCGGGAGCCATGTCCCCGACGGCGAGCAGCCGGTCTCGGCGCACGGTCGACAGCAGTATCTGGGACAGTCCGACGGAGGAGGAGACAGCGCAGGGACAACCTGTCCCTGTCCCTCCGCTGCCGAACAGAGTCATCTTCCCTCAGGAAGGCGCTGTTCCTATGGAGCAAGTGCCGCCTGCCCGACCTCGTTCGAAAGATGACAGGGACAAGAGCAGCAGCAGATGGGGATTCCTCAAGAAGATGTCGATGGGCAAGATGCGAACGGACCAGCCTCCTCTGCCTACGCGCACGTCCTTGCACCAGTCGCAAGCACCGCACCAGCACTCGCCGTACCCCTCTCGACCGCCTCCCCCGAAGCAAGTGGCTTCTGTCCCTCTGCTGGATGTCCGCATCTCTACGACTGGCACATTGCTGCAGGAGAATGAGCAGACAGCGGAGCAGCGGCCCATCGCGCCGAGTCTCTCTCGCAAGCACTCGAACGATCTTTTGAAGATGACTGCGTCACCGCTCGATCAGCTCAAGAAGATGTCCACCGAGGCAGCGAAGCAGGCACCCCCTACCGCGTCTAATAACCTCCTCGTGCCCACCGTTCCCACCTCTCGCGCGAACAAGCGCAGAAGCTTCCTTCCCATAGACGTCTCTCCCATCCCAATCCCCGCTGCTTCCCAGTTCGTCCCCGGCATCACCGCTACCAACAGCGCCGAGGACGTGGAAGAGCTCACTGTGCCAGCAGCGACGAGCCCCGTACAGTCCAGTCCCGTCCAACCTAGCCCCCTACAGGTGGACACGTACGAGGAGATACAGCGTCGCGAGGAAGAGCGTGCGAGAGAGGCAAGGATCCGTGCTCTGCGCTCCGTGATGTCTTACCTGCGAGATATGCATGACCTCACCAGAGGCCAGACGCAGACTATGTCCATGTACGGCATCGCTTCTCCTGATTCGCAATCGTCTGGCACTCGGTCTCGTCGCCCTACGATGGTCGACAATGGCCGGCTTCCGTCGGAGAACTCTGTGGCGTCCATCGGGTCTGGCGGCTCTTCCTCGTCGAGACCCGAGTCTGTCAACCTGCGCTCCACCGAAGGCCGAATCGGTATGCGTGGCGGCAGCACGACGCAGACCAACAGCGTGGCTACCACCGATAGCACGGGTTCGAAGGACGGCGAGGAAAGGAAGTACAAGGACGACAAGGCCAAGCGTGCAAGGGTCATCCGTGAGATCGTCGAGTATGTCCTTTTATATGTGTTCTCTAGCGGAATGATTCTCAGCGAGCTGCCACAGGACGGAGCGCACGTACGTCAAGGGCCTCCAAGAGCTCGTCGACATCTACATCAAGCCCGCCTCCGTCCCCGTCAACGGAATTGGCCAGAACAAGGATACTGTCGTACCGGCACACGAGCGGAAGATCGTCTTCAGCGGCCTAGAAGCTCTGTTCTATTTCCACAGAGAGAGCTTCTTGCCTGCGCTTGAGCGTGCCACCGCCCCTCTCCTTGTGCCCACTCAAGGCGGCCCGACGGACGTTGACGGCCAGCTGTCGTTGTACGTGGCACGAGATGTGGCGAATACGTTCGTCTCACATGCCGCGTTCATGAAGATGTACTCGACCTACATCAAGTGAGTTTCAGGCGCATTTCACGTGTCGAGGGCGGCGTCTGACAGTGGGTTAGCAACTTTGACAACTCCGTACAGCGCATCAAGATGTGGACGACTGACAAGGCGGGAAGTGCCACGCCGGCCCAGACACTCTCGCCCTCGTCGAGCAGCGCGCAGCTGGTAGGGCTTGGCCTCGCGATGTCTGCTGGCCTTGGCAATGCCCCAGCGCCGGATGGTGCCTCTAGCGCCAACACCGTTTCGTTGACTTCAAGTCAGAGGAAACGGATAAAGGCGTACCTCAAGCGCTGCCGCATGAACCCTCGGCATTCACAGCTCAACCTGGAGGGTTACTTGCTGCTGCCAGTGCAACGTATACCTCGTTATCGTCTGCTGGTAAGTCTTAAGTTTGCTTTACGGCGGAGGTTGACACTCACAATGTCCACGACAGCTTGAGGAGCTCGTTCGCAGCAGTCCACCCATGTACGAGTACATGGACGACCCGATCGATCGCGCTTTGACCGAGATTGCCTCCCTCGCAACCAACATGAACGAGGGCAAGCGTGAGGCGGAATCGCGTCGTCGGCTTGTGCAGTGGCAGTCGAGGATTCGGGGCAAGTTCCCTAGCCCGCTCGTACAACCTCATCGGTGAGTATTATATCTGCGCATTCCTGCGAGGATCAATCTAACCTTAGTCGTCGTAGTCGCCTCATCATGGACGGCCCCCTGCAGCTGACGCGTGTTGTTAGGAAAGCAACGGTGGCGTTTGAGGTGATCAACGCTCAAGGCGATGCCTCGTCCGTTGAGGTCGAGTGCTTGTCGCCAGAGTTGACCCCCAGGTCCCTGATCGGCATTCTCTGCAACGATTTGTTGGTGCTCTGTCGGGACCCTTCAGACGGGCAGGACCCGAACTCTTCTGTTGACCTCTGGGCTGTGCTCCGGATGCAAACTCTTCCCCAGCCGGCGAGTATTGTGCATGGTAACAGTGAGTGCCACCATGTGGATTGCACGAACGTCCACCGGACTGACAGCGCGATCTAGCTCTCCGCTTAGTTGACAACAAGGCGATTCTTTATTTCGATGCGCCGTCAACGTCAGATGCTTTGACTTGGTATAGGGGTATGCATCGCCATCTTTTGAGTGCGTGCTGCCTTGCTGACATTTGACATGTTCACAGCGATCAACCTCCATATTCCTGCTTCCAAAACATAGTTCGCTCTTGACTCGATCTTTGCCTATCTGAACACCCCCACTAACCAAGCCCGTACTGTCTTATTATCTTCGGATCTACCCACCATGCCCTGCTCTTACGCACCATGCGCACGCTCCTTTTACTGTATCTCTCCCACTCACACCGTTGCAGACCTGTGTTCACTACTGTCCGCTGTTCGCTCCTTACTCCGCGTCCTCTTATCCTCATCAGCATATCATGGGTTGTCACTGCATCTTTTTATTCTTAGACTGGTTGTACTTAACCTGCCGGCTCTGTCGATAATTGACTCTGCTCTCTTATGCCAAACATTCGCCGTCGGATGACTCCGAGAGCCCCAAGACGCTCGTGAAGTAGAAGTGTTTCAGGCCGAGATTTTCGGCGCAAGAGGGCCGATGGATGCTGTATCAATGAGCGCTTAGATGAAGCAGGAAAACTTATCAGATAAGGCAGCAGACGCAAATGACGCATCCGGTCGGCGCGGGAGTCGCCCAAGCTCTCTTTCCGACTCGACCCAACGCCGTGCGAGTCGTCGACCCATCTGCTTCCTCTCCCCCTCTGTTCCCTGGCCTCTGCCTCCTTCTGTATCCCTCCATCTTCTCATCCTCGGACACAGTGGCATCAGCATAAATATGCACGAGTTTGAAGCCAAACTCGTTGCGGCCGCGACCGGCTCCATGGTCACCGCTCTCACCAGTAAGTCGGCCATCCTCCTCTACTCGAGAACATAGTGCTCAAGGTCTGCGCAGTGACGCCGTTTGACGTCGTGAAAACACGTCTACAGACGCAGCCTCCTGCACAGCGACCTCTGTTCCCCAATCCACCACCCAACACATGTTGCCAAGCGTCCCCTTCGACGTGCGTGCGGAACATGTCGTCGCTCGTCAGAACGGTGGAGGGAGAGGTCGTGTGCATATGGGATCATGGGGTGTTCAAGACAGAAAGGGTGAATGGCTTCTTCGACGCCATCCGCCATGTATGGCGCGCGGAAGGGGTAGCGGGCCTCTGGAAGGGTGCAGGAACATCATTGTGAGTTTTCGTCTGCATGACTGTGCAAGCAACCTGACTGAGGGGAAATATAGACTTATAGGCGTACCCTCATCAACATGCTATATGCTCACTTACGACCACCTCTTGAATATCACGCTTCCGCCGCTCCTTCCACAGCCCCTCGTCCCGCTTTCCGCTGGTATCCTCGCACGGACTACCATCACGTCTCTCATGTCTCCCTTGGAACTCGTCCGAACGAATCTCCAGTCGACTCCGCCTTCACCCGACCACCCACACACGCTCCGCTCTGTTTTGGCCTCAATACGTAGCCTGGCCCAGTCGCGCGGCTGGCATTACCTATGGCGCGGCCTAGGACCTACGCTTTGGCGAGATGTGCCCTTCAGTGGGCTCTATTGGGCCGGGTACGAGTCATGCAAGCGCGGCTTCGAAGCTCGCGGCCACGAAGGCGCGAGGGTCGCTTTCGCTAGCGGGGCCATCAGCGGGACCACGGCAGCGCTACTCACGTCGCCCTTCGACGTACTGAAGACACGACGGCAAGCGATGCTGATGTCCACGACCAGCAAAACCACTGCATCCATCCCTTTGCTGCTGGAGGTTGTCCGTAACGAAGGGTTCTCCGCCTTGTACGCGGGAATCGTGCCGCGCATCACGAAAATCGCACCGGCCTGTGGGATTATGATTGCATGCTTCGAGGTACGTCGTTCTTACTGATTGTGTCCTTCTCAAAACTCACGACTATCTACAGGGCGTAGCGCGGTTGTTGATGAAACAGGACCATAGACATAGAGACGACTCACGATAGATCCGTATGATACCACTTCCATGTGCATATTATCCTTGTACATCCATCTAGTACCCGGGGGAAAACAATACAGCGACTGTAATATCATGATCCAATACCGTCCGACAAGTAGCACGTACCCTCTCCTACCATCTAACCTCCTAGCCTGTTCATCTGTTTCTTTGCGCTCGTGAGCTTGCCTCCAACCCTGTCCACCTCGTTGTTCAAATGGTCGAGTTCTTCGATCTGCTGGGAGACCTCCTCGTGGATCGCGAGTCCGAGCTGCTTCTGGCGTTGTAGGATAGCTGTGAGATGAGCAAGCTGTGCGTCCTGCTGATTCATTTGCGTTTGTTGTAACTGCAGAAGGCCGTGGTCGTCCAGCGGCCGCGTTTGCTCCGTTTCTCGCGGCTGCGCAGCCTGCCCGAAGACGCGTGCCACCGGTCTGTTGAAGCCTCCCGGCATCCCACTCGACGAGCTCATGAGCGCATCGCGGTCCGTCGCCGACGCAGGGTTACGCTCCGCCGCGGACCCGATCCCCCTCGCCGTCATCCGCGAGACGGTAACGATCTTTGCCAGCTTCTCGCAGTCATCCCGTAGTCGTGCGACCATGTCCCTCCGTCTCTGCAGCTCGCCCTCGCTAAGCCCCGCCAACGCCAGCGTCTGCAGCCCTTCCTCGAGCACACCGACGCGCGTGAGCACCCCCGCAAGCTTCTTCTTCGCCTGCACGTTCGCCTGGTGGGAGCCCGAAATATCGTTCGAGTCCGAGAGCGCGTCGCGCCGGTTGATATCCGCCCGGACGTCGCGCACGCGCGCCTGCAGGTCCTGGTGCTCGTCGAGCCACGAGGATGACGTGAACTGGGACGGCCCGCCGACGTCGTGCGCCGCCTGCTTGCCCACCGGCACACCCAAGAAGTCGCGGAACGCAAACGCCTCGCGCCAGCGGTCGTCGCGTGCCGCCAGGATGGCGCGGAGGTACGTCTCGAGGCCCGCGCGGCGCTCCTCGAGCAGGGCGGGGTTCGCGTTCGATCGGAAGAGCGCGAGGGCGTGCTTGGGCGGGAGCTGGGCGGGCGGGGCCGCGCCGGTCGACTTGGTGAGCTCGACATGGAGGTCGGCGAACTCGGAGTAGCGGCGCCACATCTGCCAGGAGCGGACGGAGGCTTGGATCTCGATGCGGTAGACGACGTGCGGCTTGGGCTGGGTGCGCTCTTCCCATGTGGGTATGTGGATCGCTTGGATGACGGTGCTCATCGCGAAGGACGACGAGGAAGGCGGGGACGGTGCAGCAGTTGGTGGCCGGAGGCAAGCTTACTTGTGTGGCTGCATGCGGCAAGTGTGCTGAGTGTGCGCAACGGTCCGCTTCCAGCGCTTGATTGCACCTGAGTTGGTAGGCGTCTCTGGAGTCTATAATTCACTGGCAGACGACTCGGAGACATGGGGTTTGAAGCCCTTGTAGGTCGCACAAGACCTCCAGATGATTGGAAAAAACGACAACAGTATACTGGTACACATGCATCCAAAGCCAAAAGCAAGCAGAATTCAGAACGGTAAGGCTACATCTACGATCGACTCTGTTCCCCCACCATGCAAGTCCCCTTGAGGTTTATTCAGCGGGCGCAGGTGCGACCTCTCCCTCCGTAGCGCCTGCCTCTTGCTTCTCTTCCGGCGGGACGGCGGCGACATCCTCCGTAGCGGGGGCGTCCGGCGCAGGGTCTGCGGCAGCAGCAGTCTCGACGGAGACGTGTGGCTCTGAAGATGCAGGCGCTCCAGTAGGCACATGCGCGGGGTCGGGGGTAGGAGCGGGGTCCGTCGGGGCCACTGAGTGCTCCAGTTGAGCTTCGCCAATCGAGACATCACCGATGAGGTATCGCAAGACATCGCTCAAGGTGATGATACCCAACAGACGTCCCTTCTTTCCGCCTTTGCGCTCTTCCTCCTGCATTACCAAGCTGTGTGAGAATACGGCGCAATCACCCGTTTGAACAATTAGACGCACCTCGCCCTCTACGACCACAAGCCGGTGCACACGGCGTTTCTTGATGAGTTGCATCAGCGTGCCCAGAGAGTCGGACGCGGTACAGATGACGACACCGGGGAAATCGGGCGATCTCTGGTTCAGAGCTTCGGAGATCGTCAAATCCAATGACTGGTAGGCGCCAAGCCGCACAAGAGTCTATCGGTGTCCATGAGACCTAAGCTCGTGAATGTCTAAAAGAGACGGGCGGGACGTACGATGACATCAACTGTCTCGTAAAGATTGACGACGATGCCATCCTCATCTACGATTGGGACGGCGGAAATCCCGCGTTCGGAAAACATGTGCACAACGTCGAAGACGGGGGTGTTCATGGTCGCGGTTGCGATGGGATGGTAGGGATTGTAGCCCTCTGGTCTCTCACCGCTCGGAGGTAAAGGTGGAGGATTCACGTATGTGCCGATGCCTAGCTTGCGCAAAGGCAAATGCAGTTGCTGGATGTCCTTCGGACACTGAAGGAAGAATCAGATGGGCCGCGAACGAGACGATCAGCACCACAGACCGGAGCCGGTAACACCAAGACTGACGTTTATGGATATAAACTTGAGGAGGCGGTACTGGGTGAGTATGGACACGATGACTTCGTGCCCGGTCTCGGTATCATTGTCAAGGAGGGGTAGGCGACGGGCATGGGTCTGAATGAGTCGCTTGGACGCGTCGTACAAGGAAGCAGAAGGATGTTCGCGTAGAAGTGGAGGGGGATCGACGCCGAGTTGTCGCTCGATGTCTGTATCGATATGAGCACGATTGCATGGGAAAATTGTGGCAAAATATGCGCACCTCGCAATGACTCTAGACGGAAGGTCTCGACGTCCGCTGCTGCAGCGTCGTACGAAGAGCATTTATAGTAGTATTGGATGAGGTGAATGATATCGGAGACTGTGAACATTCCGGCGAAGCAAGACCTTTCACTATTCCAAAGCGGTGCGGAAACAACGCCTAGAAAAGGGCCACAGTCAACGCGAGACGCACACCTGAGCTCGAGCTCATGACCGCGCACCATTGAGGAGCAAACATTGGAGAGCCTTCTTAACCTCTAGTTTGGAGTCGAGAACGATCAACCTGAAGCTGACGGGGAAAGTGTCGTAGGACGTTCGTCCCTTTAGGTAGTTTCTGATAGCGTAGAGCGCAGCATCGTGGCTCTCCTGGGTGAAAGGGGGNTAGGTGTGAAACCGCGCGGGGTCTCCTTGTCGAGCCTCTACGGCGGACTCGAGGGGAATTGGAAGGGGATAGAGTTGCACTCATGAAGGACGCGGCGCCATGCGGTGGTTGGCGGAGGATCTGCAGCGACACGAGCCCAAAGTGAAGCAAGTAAGAGAGCCAGCTACGACTAGAGTAGTATGGTCAGAGTCAGTCCCATGCCACACGCCCCCACAGACGCCCACCCCGCACTGCTTATGTCAGCCCGTCGCCGGGGGGAGCGTCGGTCGATTTCGGCGGGGTGCCGGTGGTTGTGGCAGCCACTGGCCTCCGCAGCCGGGCGGTGCAGGCCGACAGACTCCGGAGGCTTGCTCAGACGCTGCGAGCCGGGCTGTCGAGAGCTGGAGCGTGTGCCGCCGCGATTCCCACCTCGTCCCTCTCTACTTGCTCATCCCCTTCCCTCTTCCTCTCTCCTTCGCTCTCTCCTTACCTCTTCTTCTCTTCGTGTCCGCCCTCTCTTGCCCTCTGGATCCTACGAAGCCATGAGCCCGTCCCAAGGACGCGCCGCTCTCCCCATTCCTGCGGATTGGGATGATGTTCCCGAGGCATTGTCAGCCCGCATCAAGGCCATCCAGGACAACATCCAAGACGTTCGAATAGCCATCGCCGCAAACCCCGATGACTATCCACACCAGCCTGGCAATGGCTCGCGCGACGCTTTCTACATCATCCTCCCAATGCTTATCGTGCTCTCTACGTTCCTCTTTCTGCTCCTTCTGTTCTTGGTCTCCGTCATCCTCCTGCGCAGAAGACGCGGGATCATGCTCAGGGACAATGAGGGTCCCATAGACATGAGTCGGGAAGACCTTATCGAAGGCGAAGGCGGTTTCGAGGGCGTCGAATCCCGCTGGCTCGAGACAGTAGGCGAGTCTGAACGGCGAGCCTACCTCCGTTCAAAGGGTGAGGCCGGGTCCCACGCGTGTTCCTATATATCGCTGACCGGACCCACGAATACTGTTCAGAATTTCAATTGCAGCATCCGCCAAATTCCATGCCTACGGACATAACGTTATCTCAATTCCTGTCCATACAGGAGAAGGGCGTTTCTGCTTGGTCGTTTGAGCCGGATTTCGAAGCTCTATCGTCCTTGTTGGTACATGCTCGTACGGAGCTCACATTCCTACCGGACCCTCTCTGCGCGTCCTCAGTTCAGTCCAACCTGCCGCTGCCAAAGCTGAACGAAGTCTACTACTGGGAGGCTAAGATGTTCGATCTGCCTCCAACCACCAACGTTGCCATTGGGCTAGCTACCAAGCCTTACCCTTGGTTCCGCCTTCCAGGGTTGTGCAGATACTCTGTTGCCTACCATTCCAACGGAGACAAGTCTCACAACTTCCCGTTCACGGCTACGCCCTGTGGTACTACGCTCAAAGAGGGTGACGTCCTTGGTGTTGGGTATCGACCACGCTCTGGGACCGTCTTCTTCACGAAGAATGGGCGTAAGATGGAGGATGCTTACACGGGTTTGACCAACTGGAATCTATTCCCGACCGTGGGTGCCGACGGACCGTGCAGCATACATATCAACCTCGGGCAATCTGGGTTTGTCTTCATTGAAGCAAACGTCAAGCGATGGGGTCTTGCGCCCAGTCAGGGAACACTGGCCCCACCCCCTGCATACGGCAGCGAGGCTGGTAGCATACTACTCGCCAGTGGAGGAGACCTCACTCCAATCCCGAGTGGCATGCTCTCACCAGCAAGCCCTGCAGGTGCCTCTACTCGTTCCCGTCGGTCGCACCGCTCGCGAAGACCCAGGGTTGGCCAAGGGGCCTCCGCGCCTATCGAGTCTTCGCCCTTGCGCGGTAGTCCTTTGACGTCACCCTCTCCTCCCGGGACACCCCCGCCGCCCATCACGCCTATCGAGGAAGAGCCTGAGTCCGCTGGCGCTGCAGGACCATCGACTTCGCGGAGGTACATCTCGCCCACTGACCTGCCATTCCACGCGCCTCCTAACACTAATCTCCCTCCCTTTCCCACGACAAGGGATCACCCCCCAGGGACAGACGAGGACGGATCGTCTGCGTCCGGCTCCTCGCATGCGTCTCGATCACCCTCCCGAGATGCCGCGGGCGCAGGTGCGAACCAGTTCAATACTCCCCGCCCCCAGCCATTCACCATCACTCATGCGCGCACGGGCTCTCGTTCGTCGGTTTCAGGTGCAGACCTCGCGATCCACGTCCATCCTCCTCCCGAGTCGCCTATCGTCGGAGACCTTCCCACACCTGGGCCCCGCGACATACACCTCCAGGCGTTAGCTCCTCCGAGTTCTGCTGCAACGGACCCTAGTGCTCATGTCTCTCCTAGCTCGTCCGCGGCTCAGCTGGACGCGCTAAACGTGGAGCCTCCTGCTTACTCGCCTCTGGATGCGTACGCCTACCCCGACGGTGCACAGATAGACCTCCCGGCGGAGGTGATCGCCGCCGCTTTGGAGAGAGGTACCATCCCTCCAAACGTCGTCGGAATCGTGCACAACTCGTCGCGGTCTGACCGGCATCGAAGCCGACGCGAGCGACGCTCATGAGAGCGCCAGACGGGGCAGCGGAACCCGCCGTGGTAGAAAGGAAAGTAGGAAGGATAGGAAGGTCGTATCTATCGGTTCGTCACTGCTTGGCCGAGTTTGTAGTCTTATGCGGCGCGCGCTGAGCCGTGGACGTCCGCAGTCTTTTGTCGTTGGAAGCATCGCATCTCGCATGATCGCACGCACCCTGCATTGTATTCTCTTCATCACCCAGCCCATCATCTCTCGTTCACACATCCCCCTCTCTTACCGTCCTCCACTACGGTTGCACCCACCCCCACTTTTTAGCCAGTTCATTCATTCAGCCTGTTGTGTTATTGCTACCTATGCTATTTCCCTCTCTCCCGTCCTCTCCCCTCCTGCGGGTTTGTTCGTAGAAACGTCACGAGCTCCTGATCTAGCTGGATTTACCGTACGCATTCTGCCTTTTTATCTAGTCGTCTTTGCTCCCGCTTACAGCTCGGACAGAATTTCTCTCTCTTTCGTCGGAATCTCTTGCACGGTGTGTCCATACACTCGAGTCTGTTAGGTTTTGCTCTCTGCTTTCTACGTTCCTCTGGCACCTCGGACTTGCCCATCCTGAATATGTTGAGACGGCCCACCTCTGCCCTTGGGGAAGATAGTTTGGTTGTGAAGAATAAGGTCTCGCGAGGCATTACAATCTTCGATGACGCAGCCCTCCTTCGCGCGTGAAATCATGCAAAGTGCACATGCAAGCCTTTCCTCCTTGGGATCTCCGCAGGACGCTTCTCCAGACTTTCCACCTCGACCTCCATTGAGCGCGGCGAGTTTGGGTAGTCTGCATGTACCGGCTTGTCCTCCTCTTTCTCGTTCAGCGGCGGAAGTCGAGGCTGACCGACCAATATCGTTCTTGGCTCGTTCGGACCACCACGCTCTGAGGATGCGAGGTCCGCAGCTTCGCTGCCTCCATGCACGCTGCCGCCGCTCCCGCTCTTGGCGAGCTGCTTGTTCCCGCGGCCGAGCCGTTCCCGTACCCTCCGCAGCCCCGCGCGCGGCCACTTCCCGAACGAGAGCCAGAGGACGAGTCCGACGAAGACGAAGACGGCCAGGACGATGATCCCGACGAAGTTGCGCCGGCCGAGACGTTGGATACTCGCCGCGAGCGCGGCTTGGGGTACGGCTGCGGGTGTCACGGCAGTCGCATTGGGATTGAACGACTCCGCGTTGATGTTGGTGAGCGCGGGGCCTGCGCTGAGGGCTGGGTCGCACTCCGGGTATGAAAGCGGGCAGAGAATGTCTCCCGGAGTCGAGCCTGAGGGAGCGCCGGTCGCGGAGCGGATGAACATCGTGTCTTGCGGTCGTGACTGGGTCGTGAGCGGGTCGTGTCTGAGGCGTGCGGTGGTCGAGGAGCTCGGTGAGCGTTGGGCTGGCTGGCAAGCCAGAGAGTTAAAGGGCGTCGCCGGCGGACGTTGGGTGGACCCGGGTGGACCGTCGGGGAAGGTGTGCAGCGGAGGCGGACGGGCAGCGGGGGCGGCTGGCTAGCTCGCTACTATAGGCTGTCGTGAATGAGTGGGGTAGACAGAAGAGGGACGCACTGTAACGGCCGGACTGCCTGAACATACCGCATACGTCGGAGCGCAATGCAGCCTGCACACAAGTGCTGCCGAGGAATGGCGTTGAATTGTTACATGACTGGTACATGAAGGTACACTGCTTCGACAACGTCACGTCGTTTGTTCTTCACCCTTACTCTCTATCTAGCACGCTTCTGTCCCCGACTCAAACTCTCGATGACACGTCTACCACACTGGATCTACGCCACGCCGAGGACCGAGGACTCCAAGGCAGGGCTGGGGCGGGACGAGTGCCCGCTTCAAGGCTCCAGCCGCTTGGGGTCTCTCGGGAACAGCGATGCGCGGCGGATGTTGTTCAGCTTGAGGAACAGCATGAGCACACGTTCGAGACCGATACCGCCTCCACCGTGCGGCGGGCAGCCGAGCTTGAACGCGTCGAGGTAGGAGCTCATCGACGCCGGGTCGATGCCCTTCCCGCGCATCTGCTCCGCGAGCAGCTTCGCGTCGTGGATACGCTGCGCTCCCGAGAGGATCTCTTCGCCCCGCATGAAGAAGTCATATGAGTTCGAGAGGGTCTGCCAGTCTGGTCAGCCTCCATGACGGAACAGAGAAGGAGCGAAAACGTACCGGGTCCTCGGGGTCGGGCATGGTGTAGAAGGGACGGAGTGCCATGGGGAACTTATCGATGATGAAGTAGTCGGTGTCGTACTTGGCGCGCACGATCCGCCCAAGACGCTTCTCGTTGGTCGTGCTAGATAGCAAATTGTCAAGATCTGTCAGTCGTCCGAGTGAAGCACACGTACTCAATGTCATCGAGATCTTCCCGCGGAACGCCGTCCTCCACGAGCAGGTCGACCGCCTCCTTGAACGACAGCTTGAGCGTTCCCTCAGGGCCCTCGCGCCACTTGAACTCGTCCGCGGGGAACTGCTTGCGCACGGTCTCGATCTCCTTGGAATACTTCTCCTTCAGGCTCCGGAACATGTGCAGGAAGAGACCATCGAGAAGTTCCATAACCTCATGGTAGTGCTCTTCAATGGCCATCTCGAGATCAAGACCGATGAACTCAGTCATATGACGATGAGTGTTGGAGTCCTCTGCACGGAAGACAGGGCCAATCTCGTAGACACGCTCGAAGTCGGCGGCGATAGCCATCTGCTTGGCGAGCTGCGGAGATTGTGCGAGGAATGCCTTGCCTGCGAAGGCCAATGAGAAGCAGGATGATACCGAAAGCCAACGAACTTACCCTTGAAGTAGCTGACCTGGAAGACGGATGCGCCAGACTCAGTGGCTGCGCCCTGCAGTTTGGGGCTGTGGATCTCCGTGAAGCCCTTGCCGTCCAAGTACTCCCGGAAGAGGTGACCGATCGCGTGCTGGAGCCTGAATACAGCCTGGTTTGTTTGTGTCCGGAGGTCGACCACACGGTTGTTCAAGCGGGTGTCGAGCAGGACACGCTTGAACTGGACGTCCTCGGCCTCAGTTTCCGCAGGCTCCGGACGGTTGGCGTCATCGACAGTAAACGGCAGGATGGTCTCCAGACCGGAGATCAAGTGCAGCTATGAAAGCGGGCTATGGGCACGAGTACGCTATAAAAGTTTAGGACGTACGCACCTTGGTGAGGTGCAGCTCAACATCTCCGACGGTTGCGCTCTTGATAAATTCGGGCGCCTTCTTGACCACACCCTCCGCAAGGACGATGCTCTCGATCTGGAGGCCGGCAGCCCACTTCGCCATTTGCTTGCTGACCTTTTCAGGCGCGACAGTGAGGAGTGCCTGCACGGAGTCGGTACGTTGACGCAGGTTGAGGAACACCATCTTGCTACCCTGCGCACGCGATGTCTGCACGCGAGCGCGGAGGAGCACGGTCTGGCCGTCCATGTTAGGGTTGAGTGAGGCAATCTGCACGCGCTCACGGCGGGGGCGGGATTGTGACTGGTTGAGGGGGAGCGTGCCATAAAATTCTTTCGCGTAGTCCTGTTACATCCGAAGGGGAGTGCACTTAGCAGCCGCTTGATCTCCCTGACTCTTTGGCAGCGATACGTACGACTTCAGCAGCAGCTTTCTGTGCCTCTAACTCCGCTTGCCTTGCGGCTTTCTCAGCGGCCTTGCGCGCTTTCTCCTCTTCCTTTGCACGCTTCTTGAGCTCGTTCTTGGACGGTACCTTGGGGGCCTCCGGCGCGCCCTCTGCGGCGGCACTGGTACATAGCATACCTCAGCTCAGTCTATAGCCGGCAATTGGGGGAGTGGCTTACGGCTGCTGCTCCGCGGTCGGATTCTGGATAGCTTCAGAGTCGGCCATAGTGTACGGGATTTGTTCAGAACCCGAGCAGAGCCCTGATGTTTTATAGAGGTCTAGTGAAGTCTAGCAGCGCCCGAGTCGAGTCGAAGACAGTCAAAGTTATCTGATCTACCCGCGAAGTGTAGGGTTAGGACATACCAATCTGGGGTTAGGGTCTGCTCTAGAGCATGTCCCGGCCGTTCTACCGCCACCGTGCGAAATCAGCCGCGCGCGTTGCAACCCCGGAGCAGATGACTCTGGACTGCGTCAGACTGTAGTATATACCACCTCATCCTCTTTTTCTGCTTTCTCCACCTCACTTTCTCTCCCCCTTCCTCCGCTCGCCGTCGAAATGCAGGCCATTGCCCGACCTCTTGCTCGCGCTGCGCCAAAGCACGTCCGCTACGCCGGGTCGCTCTCCGTCTGGTCCGCTGTCCCGGCTGGTCCTCCCGACCCCATTCTGGGTACGTGGCGATCCCTCACGCCTAGTTCTCTGGTAAATGTACCGAAGAACCGTTCTGCGTGTGTATTGCGAGCTTCGGAAAGTCGCATGCGTCGGTCCCAGACCTTGGGTAGTTGCCCAAATGCACCACTTCTTACCCGCACTCCCTGCATCACGCGTTCTGCACTTCGCGCGAAATATATAGCGATGGATGACTAACGCTTCTTCAGGTGTGACCGAGGCATTCAAGGCCGACAAGGACCCGCGCAAGATCAACCTTGGTGTCGGCGCATACCGTGATGAGAACGGCAAGCCGTACGTGCTGAACGCCGTCAAGAAGGCGGAGGAGATCCTCGTCCAGCAGAACCCGGACAAGGAGTACCTCCCCATCACCGGTCTTCCCGAGTTCACCAAGGAGGCGGCCAAGCTCGCGTACGGCGCGGACAGCGCCCCCCTCAAGAACAATGCCGTGCGTGTCTCGCTCCTCGTCTTGAGTGTCGGTGATGTGGCAGGCGTCTGACGCGGGCGTGCCCTTGGGCTAGATTGCTGTGACGCAATCAATTTCTGGGACTGGTGCCCTCCGCATTGGCGGCGCGTTCCTTGGCCGGTTCTACCCCCACTCTAAGACCATCTACCTCCCGACGCCTTCCTGGGGCAACCACACACCCGTCTTCCGTGACTCTGGCCTGGAGGTCAAGAACTACAGGTACTTCGACAAGAAGACCGTCGGCCTCGACTTTGAAGGCCTGAAGGAGGACCTCAAGGTGAGCCGACCTTAGCGAGGCACCGCCACCTGTAGCTGACAGGTCGCTTGCCGTAAAGAACATGCCGGAGCAGTCCATCGTTCTCCTCCACGCGTGTGCCCACAACCCGACGGGTGTTGACCCCACCCCCGAGCAATGGAAGGAGATCTCAGACATTGTCAAGGAGAAGAAGCTGTTCCCCTTCTTCGACATGGCGTACCAGGGCTTCGCGTCTGGCTCGACGACTCGCGACGCGTTCGCGGTCAGGCACTTTGTGTCTGAGGGCCACCAGGTCGCTCTGGCCCAGTCGTTCGCGAAGAACATGGGTCTCTATGGCGAGCGTGTTGGTCTGTTCTCCCTTGTCACTGCTGACCCCGAGGAGCGTGCGCGCGTTGAGAGCCAGCTCAAGATCGTCATCCGCCCGATGTACTCAAACCCGCCGCTGCACGGTGCTCGCATTGCGGCGACCATCCTGAGCAACCAGGACCTGTACGGTCTCTGGGAGTCTGAGGTGAAGCACATGGCTGGCCGCATCATCGACATGCGTCACCGTCTGCACGACAACCTCGTGAGCCTCAACACGCCCGGCGACTGGAAGCACATCACTCGCCAGATTGGCATGTTCAGGTAAAGCTCTAGAGGCGTATACTACTGCGGGAAATGTGCTCATCTATTCATTCACCAGCTTCACTGGTCTGACGACGCCCCAGACCAAAGCGTTGGCGGAGAAGGCGCACATCTACATGACCGCCGACGGGCGTATCTCGATGGCTGGTCTGAACACGAGCAACATCGACTACTTCTCGGAGAGCGTGAGCAAGGCGGTGAAGGGCGAGCTCTGAAGAGAGGTGGATATCGTGAGTGCTATGAGATGGGGATAGATTGAATTAGACGCTAGATATCCCTCCAACGTTGCGGGAGCAGCGTGACATAGACGAGGGTCGGATGCTCTGTCTACTGGTAAAACGCGGCTAATGGTTATAATCTGGACCCGTCCATGCCTTGAGTTCGGTCAGTGGGATGATGTTCTGAATTTGTCTGACATGCATTTCGCCCCACAAGTCTTCACAAGTTCTTCGGCTCGGATATGTCGCCACTTCCGTCTCAGCAGGGCAAGACGGCTGCCCAAACAGGCTCGACACGGCCCATAAACGGATGTGCTACAACGGAAGAGCCGCCATGACATGACAGGAACATGTCTATGGGCGTCTCCTGACTTGCAAGGTTTGGGGGGAGATCGACCCTGCGCGTTCCAAGAAAGGCAAGTGTCATGATTCAAGTCTCGTCCACTCTCCCAGTCCGTCCTCCCCCTCCCCCCGCGTTCCTTCTTCCTTCTTGACCACCATCTCCGCCGTCGCAGCCATGACCTCTCCCTCGTCGTCGCAGATGCCTTGCCTGCAGTCTGCCACCCCGTTCTTCCCAGGCGGATGGCCCAGCCCATCGGAGGAGGCTCACGACGCGGACCTCTCGACTGCGACATATCCTATTGCATCTGACAATCTCTCAGAGCCCGACAACGTCAACGAGAAGACACAGAGGCGATGGACCTACTCAGGCTCTACGGTGTCAATCCCCGCGGTGTCGACCCCTGTGACGCCCACAAGCCCCGATTTCAAACCTCTCACCGCGAGCACTTCTCACAACTCGAGAATGTCTCAGCTCACGGAGAATACAGTATGTTCTTCTGGCGATCACATGCCGACCAACCACTCATTCACTTCGCTATTAGCTCTCTAGCGCAGCTTCAAGTGCACTGAACACCCCAGACTTAGCACGATGGTCTCAACTTCCTGCTGGTGCAGATGAACGCTACCTGGACGGCCCTTCTGGTGGCGAACGTGTTTGTGAGTGACTCACCAATCTAACACGCTACGTGACTGATCTATGTGCAGCTCCACGTCAGGGTATGGACCTGCGGTTTGGTAGAGACGCGCCTTCACCGCTCCACGGCCGATTCGCTTCTCCGTACCTCGATCCTCCACTATTAAACATTGTCCCCGGTCTCCCTCCCCTTAAGTCGGCGCCAGCTCAAGCCTCTAGCTTTGGATACCATGACTCTCCGCCCACCTCATCGCCGCAACATTTGGACTCCGAGTTATACCCCGCGCCTGCCTCGTTGGGCATCCCATCCCTTGGTGAAGCACTCCCTCCTACCCATCTGCGCTCACACAATATCCTTGCGCCGCCTCGCGTCGCAAGCGACTTTTTCCCCGTCATCGAACTCACCCCCGATCCATCACCTCAATTGACAATCGCTTCCCTGCCTACCAGCCTGTATGTGTCGGATGCCGACTCGCACGTCTTGCCTTCGTCAGATAACGATGGCATTGACCCCGTTCCTCGACCACAACCAGCGTTCATGCATCTGACCCCGTCAGCTTCAGATATGGATGCCTTTGCTCTCGCTGCAGCCGTCGCCTTGTCAACATCGCGGACATCCTTGGCTATTCCCCCCTCTATTCAGTCCGTAGCTGCGAGCGAAGACAGACTTTCACAGTTCGACTCGTCGTGCGCACACACCAGCAGAGGCCAGCCGAGCCGTACCGATGCCTCTGTTGGACACCGCGTCAAGGAGGCCGTTGGCGCAACAGGTGTCAGTGAGCATGGTCTCATCACATCTAGGATGGCGGGCAGTTCCCGCATGCGCCGTCGTTCTGCACCTACCCCCTCGGCAGCACGGAGCCCCCGTCCAGCGACGGCTAGATTGATCAGTAGCAGGGTCGACGTAGGCGATCGCACTCCTATGAAGAAACAGAAGCCGATCAAACAGCCTGTCTTGGGCAAGGTGCGGCGTTTCGGACAAAGGATCCGCGGGCTTTTCAAAAGCAAAGGCGACAGCCCGACCAAGCACAAGGAGAAGGATCACGATCGCAGCACTCACTTCGGTCTGATGACGACTACTACAGCGATTACCAACGTCGAGTTTGAATCTGTAAGTCATTCCCTCCCACGCACAGTAGCCAGAGCTCATCACGGACCCTAGGAGCATCCCATCCCTCTCCCTAGCCCCAGAGCTAAGATCATGCGGAACTACCGCCGCTCGCTCCCTGTACCGTCGTTACTTCTCCCGTCCAGCGCAGACAATATTGCCTCTGTGCTTCTCAAGCGGCCATCAGCAAGTCGTACCAACACAAACGGCTCTTCCGCCCTTTCGCGCAACGGCTTCGATGGAGCGCAGGGCAATGTGGACCAGACAGAAGCAGCGACAGGTCCTTCCCAATCCCCACACACGCCGAGGCCTCTGCGGCATCGCACGCAGACGACCCCACATACGTGTCACGACGAAGAGGCTGAGGGGAAAGCACGAAGATTTTCATTGTCTTCGGCTCTCTCGAAGACTAGGCTGGAGACTATTCGTTCCACCGTCATGCCACGTCCGCCATTGCCGATAGCTCACCCTCGCAATAGGTATGAGAACGGTCCGAGCGCCGCCCTCTCCCGGAACAGCACTCATCGGTCGTCCTGTGGGAGATCTCGACGTAGTCCTTCTAGCGATCATGTTTCCCCCTCTGGAGACTACTGGGGAGCAGAGCTTCCCAGCGTCAAGATCATTCGCGACAGCCAGGATGTCTCTCGTGGAGACACTCCTCCCAGGAGATCCAGAACACACACTGCACCATCGGGTCCTCAGGTCTCTCCGTCCGGGGCTACTATCACTACACCGAAGGCAAAGCGACCTCGCCGCTTCTCTCTGTCGTCGATTCTGGCAAAACGGTCCTCACGCTCTCGCGTTGTGATGGGCGGTGTCGAAGAAGACCGCGTACCGGACGTGCCAGTAATACCGGCTTCTGCGTTCATCGGCAACCGTCCTCGGGGCGATACGATAACGACGGTTACACAGGGCGTCCCTTTCGATTTAGTCCAGCCGAGACAGGGCCTCGAGCTTCTCCCTCGTCCCCATATGCCCACACGAGCTCGCTCCAACAGGGGAAGCCTCATATCCTCAGCGGCTAGCTCGCATGGGGGCTCAGCCTACTTCGATGCCTACGAGCAATTCAGCGAAGATCACTACCAGACAAGTTTTGAAGCAGACAGATCCTGTTCGCCTGGGCCTGAGTCGGATCTTGACAGCATGAGTTTTGCGCGCACTCCAGACTATTCCAGCGGTACCTTCAGCTTCGGAAGTACGGAGCGCAATCGCTCTGCCGATGTGGAGAGTGTCTCAATTCCTGGGTCGTACACGTTTAGGAGCGACTACGTGGAACGCTGTGCCAGCACCAGCGCTATTTCTCGACTCGTTGGCGAACCGGCGAGCACTCCCGTGACGAAGACCCTGCGGTTTAGCCCGAGCTTGAGCCTGTCCTTCGAGCGGTCTTGGTCCGATGGTGAAGATGACGACGAGCTAGGAGGAGTGGAGCAAGAAGAAGAGCGTGGGTTCATGCGAGCATTGGGATTTGAGTTTGACGAGATTGCCCGACGGATGAGAGACGATTCGCTCTGAGAGCGACTCTGGATATGGAAGTACGGTGACAGTCAGGGTTCCGATGTATGATACCACGATGTTTGTGTTGGTTGTACTATACCTCAAAGTCGTCTGTAGGATACCGACTTGGGGCCTGTGTTTATTTGTATGTACCTGTCGTTTGCCCGGTTGTGACCTTGTTGTCGTCCGCCTATTGTAAAATTCGTGCATTTCGACGATTCCTTTCCGAACAGTACGTAGTTCTTGGCCTTGTGCTGTGTTACGCGTTCCGTCGCGTTGAATAGCGGCTATGTATATGGGTTCTCGAAGCGCAAACATCATGTGCTTGTTGGCCGCAATACTGCGAGAAACATGCAGAACGAGTTGTGGTAACCCAGTCCGATTTGGCCGAATAATGATCTAATACAATACTATGAACACAAGAACCACGCCTCTCACAAGATCAACATCGTATATTGCACAACAACGCGTCTGCGCCTATAGGACCAGACAGCAGATAGATGGGAGAGCTCCGGTCTGGCGACAATGAATAGCAGCAGCAGCAGCAACGCGGCCCACTATGATTCACCGCCCATGCTCTCCCGCGCCTTCTTTTCCTTCTTCAGCCGCTTGCGCTCGCGGCGAGCCTCCTCATCCTCATCCTCGCCCTTCGCCGCCTTCTCGGCCGCCTTCTTCTCCTTCTTGAGGCGCTTGCGCTCTGCGCGCGCGGCCTCGTCCTCCTCACCGTCACCCTCAGCAGCCATGGAGACATCGCCGTCCGCATCGGGAATTTCTGACTTCCGCTTGCGCTTCTTCTCCTTCTCCTTGGCTGGGCTTGCTCCGGCTGCCGCAGGCTCAGGTTGAGCGGGAGCGGGCTCCGCTGCAGCAGCTGAAGAGCCCGCAGCGGGTTGCTTCGGTAATGGTTTAGCGATTGAACTTTCCTGGGACACAATGAGGGTAAGACTTACGTCGCGGTTGTAGTCAACGTAGTCCCTGCTCCATTCCGCGGGAGTGACGCCCTCGATTTTCTCGCCGTACTTGCCAAGCTTGCCCTCCTTGACAAGCTTCTTCTTCTCCATCGCCTTGGGACCGAGACCCCAGCGGCGAGGGTAGGTGTCGCGCTCCATAATGCAGCGCTTGACTTTCGCGACAACGCCGTGGTCGCATGTCGCGAGCTCGACGGTAGACATTTGCGCAATGGCGAGCGCAATAGCTTCGCCTGTACGGGACTTGAGTCACAATGACAACAACTATGAACCTATGACAGTTGACGTACCCTTGGTGGTCATGAGGACGACCTCCTCGTTCAGTGAGATGTCGGCCTCATAGCGGAGAAGACCAGGAATCATCAACTTCGCGCCGTAGCAAACGGCGTTCACAGCACTGTCCTTAACGACAATACGCTTGTAACCCGTGAGGAGAGACTCGAGTGGCCTAATCACACGGCGCAAGTATGACTCTACGGCGCCCTATTCAGTATTTTACGACTCGTTTTACTGGTGAAAGCGTACGCACCATCACGAGTGTTATCGTACATCCACTGCGCGTCCAGAACATCGTGCATAGTCACCATGTCGTCGTTTTCGCTCAGCGCACCACTGCGTACTCTCCGGAGCTCCTGCATGTGACCACCAACACCAAGCAGAAGACCCAGGTGCACGCAGAGCGTACGAATGTACGTGCCAGCTTCGCAAGAGACCCAGAACACAGCCAAGTTGCGCTTCTCGTCGAACTCGAGCAGTTTAGACTCATAGATAGTGCGAACACGGAGCTGACGCTTCACGGCAGAGATGAGAGGGGGACGTTGGAAGAGCGCGCCGGTCAAGGTCTGGATGGCGCGAGGGAGGGCGGTGGGGTTGGGAAGCGCATTGTGAAGGCGAAGGACGGCAACGTATTCCTTTCCTGCAACAGCACCGTCGGTACAGAACCTCGCAAATTCATGTCAAACACCGCACCTGCACCCTGCTGCGACTTCACCAGCCTGGTGGCACGGTCAATGCAGACAATTAGACAGCCAGTGACCTTGGGGTCGAGAGTACCGCTGTGACCAGTCTTTTCTACCCGAAGAATCCTCCGGAGCCATGCGACGACTTCATGGGAGGAGGGGTTCGACGGCTTGTCCAGGTTAATGACACCAGACCTATCAATACATGAGTCCAGGTAATTTGAACCCATGTTAGGGGGCGCTTACTTGACATAGGTCGTAATGTCGCGCTTAAGCGGGCTGCAACCAGCGGGAATGGGCGTGAAGTGCGCCGACCGGACAAGCAGCTTGTCATAGTTTTTGAGAAGCAGAGGCCATTGGGAAGTATCGAGTTTGGGCTGCGCGTTTTCCGGCTTGATAGCGTAGTCGCCGCTGAGCTGCGCAGACGCGACCTGACCACGAGTGAGAGAGTTGCCGGGGGCCATGGCCAGGGGAAGTTTTTGGGCGACGACGAAGAGAACAAGTCCAGCGACCGACGCCTTGCCCGTTCCAGCTTCCAACTTTTGCGCTCCCACGCTCTCGTCTCAGGTTAGGGTTGAAGCCCCCGGATTTACGTCTTTTCCTTGGGAATGGCGGCCCGGTTGCGCGCGCTTGTCCATCTGCTCTCGGCGCTTATTGGTTTTGTATCGTGGGAAGGCGATCGTCAAAACTATACAGTTGCTTTTTCGACGGACAGAGTGTGTTCGTCAACGCCGGAGACATCCTCAACGCCTCAAGACCCGTCGTCCCGCTGCTCGTCAAGATGGTTAGTTAACCCCCAGTACCGCTTTGCTGAGTTCTCTTCTCAGTAGGCTAATCCTGGGTTCTCCTTTCTCTTCTGCGTGATGTTCTAGCCCAAGGCCGCTACCGCCAAAGTTCCCGCTGCTAAGCACAAGTTCGTCATCGACTACTCCCGTCCTGCCAACGACGGTGTCTTTGACGGCGCGGCCTTCGAGAAGTTCTTGCACGACCGTATCAAGGTCGATGGCAAGACGGGCCAGCTCGGTGACAACGTCAAGATCCACCGCGATGGTGAGTTTCCAGTCTTCAATGGCATGTCCTAACATACTCAAACAATTCGTACGTGATAGGTGACACCAAGATTACTGTGACCTCCAACATCCCCCTCTCCAAGCGGTACCTCAAGTACCTCACCAAAAAGTTCCTCAAGAAGAACACTCTGCGTGACTGGATTCGGTATGTCTCGATAATTTCCGCAGCTACCAGCCCCGCTCATATGAGACCTGTAGCGTTGTTGCTTCGTCCAAGGACGTGTACCAGCTCCGCTTCTACAACATCCAGTCTGCGGATGATGAGGAAGAGGAGGAGTAAGCGCTCCTACACGGTCCATGATGTCGTCTCGCATGCATGTTGTAGGCTAGTATCATATACGTATGTCATTCATGCTCTCTAGTTGCTTTCGAATGCATTGCATGGGTCCATTGTAAAGCTCTGCCGCTCTACGAAACCAACGAAGTGAGGAGGCTTGCATGATGTCCTGGCCTGCGTAGATTGCGAGTATCGAAGCGAAGAGAACTTGCCTGAGGGGTGGGCCTGACGGACGTGTAGCTGGTCCTACTTATGGTTCCACTGATCAAATCCAACAGCATTTGGCCGTTGTTTTCTGTCTTGCAATGCAAATGCCGGTGATTCTGACGACGGCGCACGAAGAGGCATTAGCCAGCCAGGACTCAGTTGTACGGGCCGTCGGACATCACTTGAGATGTACAGCGTAGTAATAATACAGCAAATTGCACACGAAGACTTCTTGCCGACCTTTCCACCGGGGGTGCCTATATATCGAGGTCTTCGTCAGGGTCATCGTCGTCGATATCATCCGCCGAATCAGGGTCGTATAGGATAGCGGCAGAACTGGACATCGGCTCAGTTGGTTTGCCTACGATGCGTGCATACAGGTAAGGTCTATGCAGCGAGACAGAACGCAAGGGGTTCTTACCTTCGTGCGCGTAGGGAAGTGGTACCTGCGCCCGTGCACGCTGTTGCTGTGGCGTGAGATTGAGGTTGAACGATAAGTTCTGCGTAGGATCGGGGGCATCTTGTACCTGCTCAACCGGTCAGCTGCAAGGACGCGTTTGTGATTCATGAAGAGGTCGTGGCTAACCTCGGATGTCAGCTTTCTAGACCACAAGGACTTCAGGGCCTCAAGCTCGCGCAACTCGCACGGCCCACCCAGAGATGGCGACCATCCTTCGAGGGAGCGCTCTACTCCACGCCTCCTGCCTGAGCCGTCTGCGCCACCACGCACGAGAACCTCAGCGACAAACTCCTGCAGGCCACCGCCCTCACCCCCNTGTGCCGAATACCAGCTTCTCCGACTCATAATGGCGTTCCGAGATAGGAATGAAGATTCCCCAAAACTTCTCGGGCGCTGAGAGCGGAGGCGGAGGGGTCAAGTATGCCGAGGCAAGGTGGGTGAGGAGCACGGTGGGATGTGTGATGACGTGCGTAAGGGATGGTGAGAAGCGAGTTTGGCTGACGATGGGGAGGAGAGGGGATGGCGCAAGAACGTGGAGGATCAGGCGAGAAGTGCCTATAAGCAAGAGTCGATGTGGATCAATAGACTGATACACCTGTTAGAGCATTCTGGACTGACCTCCGCGCGCTCGCACAACGGTGAGAAGCTCGGACAAGATCCTTGTGGTTTCGGAGATTGAGCCCAGATCTGAGAGCAGTGAATCGACAGAGTCAACGACCACATTCAGAGGCCCTGCCGGCACTGTACTACAAATGAGTTCCTGGGATAGGACAGGTCCCAGATGTTCACCCACCGGATCGCACTTTGTCGAGGATCGCGTCCCCGAGCGATGGTCCTGACTCGCTGTCTTCTATGTCGTCTTCATATCCCGGGACATGGACTGTCCTATCCACGACCAAGAGATTGTCTGCTTGGGCGCGAGCTGCATGACTGTCTAGAAAGCTAGAAGGCGGATACAATAGACAGAAGAGCACAGTTCTCTCGCGGGCGCGATCGATTGTCTTCTTCACAATGTCGCGAAAAACGGGCAGACATGACTGGGACGATGACGACTGCAATACCAGGAGCGGTTGGTTTCGCGCGGGGTGCGCGATGGCGGACGAGAGGAGAGACGGCATGCGTTTTAAGTCGAGGAGCGCGGAATAGAAGATCTGGGGAGGATCTCCGAGAAAGTCGGAAAGCAGTGAGAGAGTGACGCTGGTCCTGAATATGAATCGCCGTGACTTCCCTTGAAGCAGCTTGAAGCTTTCTCAGCCATCTTCACGCGGGTCCCCCGCCGGCATCCCGTTGCTTCCACAATATCACAGCTATCCTTGGCCATGTGAATTGTTGAGATATCAGCACCTACTCTCCTGCAATCCCCCACGTCCGTGTTGCGACTCGGTCGACCTTGAGGCGGATACTGTACATTGACGATTCACAGGTGCATGATGACCTCTAGCAACAAGGCAAGTTTATGCTCAGTGTGACTGTACCGATCCATTGCGTGCACATGCTCAGATGACGATAAAACAAACCAGTTCCCCGTCTCCGTTGATCACTCGATGGAGGCACTCCCACTGGACTCCCGAATCCGCCAAGTCTACCCTGACAATCTGTTTCCGAATGGCATGCATCCAACTGTTAGGTCAGGAAGGTATAGAAGTATTCATAACAGTTTGCCTTGCCAGGCGAATATGCTCCACTCCCTCATGGCCGTGTCCGATACTGGCTACTGGGCCCAGAGGATGGAGTGAAGGTGGTTCTCATCCACGGGATCTCTACGCCGGGCATTACCTGGAAAGAAATCGCTCCCTACCTTGCGGAGAAAGGTCTCCGCGTACTCGTCTATGGTTTGTATGCCTTTCAGGTGGGTATGCAGAGCTAACGAAGTTATCAGACTTGTACGGCAAGGGATATTCTGAAGCACCGCACGTCGTATACAACGCCACTTTGTTCGTCGTGCAGCTCGCTCTGTTACTGCAGTACATCCACTGGGATTCAGCCCACATTGTAGGGTTCTCGATGGTGAGATATTGCTTCGACTTGCAGTCAATGGTATTCAACCTCACTGATGCTTCGCCCAGGGAGGAGGTGTCGCAGCAGCGTTCGCTTCTTCCATGCCGCACCTCTTGACAGGAAAGGTGGTGTTCATAGCATCTGCTGGATTGCTCGAAGTTTGTACTCCGTCATTGGTCGCCCGTATTGCACGACTGACAGCATTGCTCACCGCTGCAGCGTGCCAATGCGCCAAATCCTGTGAGCAGGTCTCCCCTGACAAAATATGAGCCCGGTAGCTCACTGCGCCGTTCAAGAGTGTGCGCGTCCCGATCCCGCAATATCAGGAGGCGAGTCTTGTCCGCTCAAACGAGCAAGTGTACTACACCTGGCTTACCCAAAGTCGCGCACAGCTGAAAGATCTGCAAGCGACTGAGCTTCCCGGGTACAAACGTAGCCTGCAGTCCTGCTTTGAAGATGGCCCAATCCGTGGCCTGGAAGCTGCGTACGACGAGGTTGCAAGAGTCACTATAGGTCCCGCGCAACAGCCCTTGCAAGTGCGCATCATCCACGTAAGTTGGCCAATTAGAACGTCTATCTCTGAGTTGTAACGCACGTCTACAGGGAACTGAGGACGAGATCGTACCCTTTGGAGAGGCGATCAAAATCCAGGCCAGAGTGCCCCAAGCAGAGATCGTGAAGATTGAGAATGCAGCCCACGACCTCGTGTTGCGAGACGGCCACTGGCAGATCGTCGCAAAGAGGCTGCTCGAGTTCTTGCAGACGTGACACCTATCGTAGTGCTACAAACGTGGGTGCTATAACTGAGGGCTGTCAATAGTCCGAATCCTCGCGACCTGTTCTCGTGCGTCTAGCATTGATCGCACACAGTATATATGCTGCAGCTACTAGGTGTATTTGCAATATTAGGCAGAGATCCCGATGACTAGCGACGAGGCGGCTGGTATTGACTCATGTGCACGCTTGTGCTATGCAGCTCACACGGTATCCCGCCAACCTGGAAGCCGCCGTACCGGCACAAATCTGACTCGGACATCTCTCTATAAGTCTGCAATCGGTGGCGCAATTGCCGCACACCTCAGAAGTCTATATCCACAGTACGTCATCGGATTTATAGCTGAGCCTCATGGGCAGCCAGGTAAGCCAATTCAGGCCATCGTAGCGTGTCGGACTAATCCATCATTGGTGATGGCTATACGGACAGTTTCCTGTCTCCGTGGATCACTCCATGGAAAGACTTCCAGCAAAGTCTCGCATCCGTCAACGTTATCCGGAAGGCTTCCTGCCGAACGGTGGGTGAATTCAACGGTGCGGCAATACCCAGCGATACTGACGGGCTATACCCACCAGGGGATTACGCACCCCTTCTTTATGGCCGCGTGCGGTATTGGATACTAGGACCAGAGGATGGTACGAAGGTGAGCAGCGTGCAACCGTTCTCTGAGCCTGATACTAGACTTACAATGCCTTATTCCGCCGTGATTAGGTGGTACTGATACACGGCATCTCGACCCCTGCAATGTCATGGAGAGAGATAGCTCCGTATCTTGCCGAACAAGGCTTCCGGGTCCTCGTGTATGGTGGGTATCCACTGGCGAGTCTACACCAATACAGAATGCTTGAACAGACTTGCATTAATGGCATAGATCTATACGGGAAAGGATACTCGGAAGCACCCCACATGACGTACAACTGGACCCTTTTCTGCACCCAACTTGCGCTCCTTCTGCAGTACGTTCGCTGGGAAGCGGCGCATGTAGTGGGCTTCTCCATGGTGAGTATTGACGACTTGAAAAGGCAACGCACATATGTTCTCTTATGATTGATATTCAATTGCGCATATAGGGCGGAGGTATCGCTGCAGCTTTCGCGGCCTCGCTCCCACATCTTGTGTCGGGACAGGTCGTCTTTATTGCATCGGCGGGTTTGCTTGAGGTGCCGTCTCATTGCACCCTTTGCGTAGGGAGACACACACGCTCACGCGTACACACTAGTACAGCCGGCGAATAACCAAACCGATTGTGCGTTCTCCCGTGCACCCGTTGTGCATTGCAGTACTGACATGAGTGCAAAGAAGACAGGTGATAGCGCTACACCCAAGACACCGCAGTACAAAGAGGTGCGTTTAGGTCGTTGACATTATATCCAGCAATGAACCCGCAATCATAATGTGATGCCTCCAGTTCCGAGACCTGCAGGCAAGCAGCCTACCCGGATACAAGCGTGCTCTTCAATCGTGTTATCAGGATGGCCCTGTGCGGCACATGGAGACCGCGTTCGACAAGCTCGCGACCATCGCAGTCGGGCCAGCCCGACAAAGCTTGCAAGTTCTCATAATCCATGTGAGGCCATTGAACTTAGACTTCGAAGTGGACCTCGAAGCTGACATGTCCATCTTGAGCACAGGGAACAGAGGACGAGGTGGTCCCTATCGCGGAGGCGGACAAAATCAAGTCTAGAGTGCCGCAAGCAGAGGCAGTGAAGGTAGAGGGAGCTGCGCACAATATAGTGAACGCCGACGGTCACTGGCAAATCGTTGCAGCGAGCCTTCTACGGTTTCTCAGGTGATCGCCGAGCGTTCACAGCGACGAACTACAGTGCGCCATATTCTAGGAACAATGTTGGCGCAACAAGCGATTATACAGCATGAGTTATATATTACAGCATCGTACCGCGTGTGCATGCACAAGCGAGCTGGCCTCCACTAGGAGCTCACTCTGCATGCCGGGCTACCGACCATTGTTGCCTATCCAAAATCCTGACCCTATTCTGCCACCGCAACGCGCCCACTCTTTCCGCCTTTCTCTCAACCTTGAAATTGTGTTTGTTAAGCGTTTCCACAATGTACTTCCGAAGAGGGGACTCGACGACGCGGACACCTTCAAGCATCGCATCAGAAGAGAACGCATGCGCAAGGGCGTAGTCGAGGAGATCGTCCTGCATGCCGACCCGACGATATGGATCCTCCACGTAGAAGTGGCGGATGGTAGCGATCCTCGACGTGCCCTTGGTCATCTTGATTTTGCCGGAACGATCCTTCTTGACGGTGTCTGGCGTGACTACCGTGTCCACATCTGCGTCTAACGAGGCGTCGAGGGCGATCATACCGACGAATCTATCGCCGTATTCCAAGATCCAAAAGCCGGAAGACGGCGAGCGAGAGTAGTAGGCAGGCACATCAACCAGGTCCGGTCGACGTAGGACATGTGAGGAACGATCCTCAAAGTCCCAGCGATTCAACCTGCACCATGTAGTATTAGTATATAAGACATCGTGTGCACGAAATGGCCGCATACCAGTCGATCGCGAACATAAAAGCTATTGCCAGTGTACCAAAAGCAGGGACTGGACTAAGGTATCCGAAGACACCATGTTCGGGCTTGGGCCACCAGTTCATATACTCTATGAAGACGGAGGACAAGCCGAGCCATAGCGCGAGGACGAGCGGATTCCAGTATACTGGTATATGGCGTCAGTACTAAGTAGTAAGAACTACCTCCTGGATCACAGGACTTACGTCGGTCGTTTGCTATCGCAATAGGTTCCATCTCGGCTTTGCCGACCATAAAGCGGATGAGCTTCTGGTCTGCAAGGGTGACAGGGCGGATTTTTGCGACTGGTTCGACCATGGTGGGTTAAGCCGTGGGTTGAATGAGCGGACGGGGCCCTGAAAAGATGAGTGGGGGTTTATATACCAGCGCCATGGCAGAACGAGAGTTGGTGGCTGTATGCACTCGACGCACGTTCGTCCTGCTCGGCTCCTGCCCACATGCGTGCACGTGATCGGCGCGTCGCGTGTATATGGCTAGACGCGCGCCGCGCGATGATCTGATCAGGACCGCCATCTGCCTCACAGCGTACTCAGTCCACAAAGTAACAGGATGCTCATCACCAAGACTTACCACGATATCCCTACCAAGCTCGATCCGAATGGTCGTCCTATCAGGATCTTTGTGATCGCTCCAAACGTCCGAGGCTACCCGAACGCCAAGTTCCCTGGTATGTACGCATCCACTCAGAGCAAGCACCGTGTCGCTCAAGCACACCAGGGGTCGTTTGTTTCAGGTGAATCTACCGTATAAAGCGTTGATCGCACGTCATCAACGTGAGCATGTCGCCCCAGCGAGATCTACCAAGTTACGGGGCCTGTCGAACGCTTCGCAGGCCAGATCGCCAGTCAGGGATACGTCGTAGGTAAGTAGGTCAAAGTATTCTGAGGTATCTTTCTAACGAGCTTTCTACGATGCAGCCTGCCCGTCCGCGTATCACGAGTTTGAGGGCCCTGAGCCTATCCCTTACGACGTCGAGGGTGGGCCCGTTTTCATCGATCGACGAAACGTTTGACTTGATGTTGCAAGGGGCCATCTAGGCACCGATAGAGGAAACAAGTACAAGGTTAGTGAGCGTAACAGCAGGTTTCATCGTTCCCGGACTTGCACTCAAACTTTACACGAAGATCGAGAAGGAGCTCGCCGCGTATGACGAGGTCGGTATCTATCAGCATGGCGCAGGACATTGCTCATCTTCGCCCCATCGGTATGTATCTGCAGGATGCGACTCTCGCCATCGATCTCCTGTGTTCTTTGAAGAACTGTAACGGGCGCATCGCTGGTTCGTCCATCCTGCCCGGTCACACCTAGCGCACCGTTCCTAACATGCGTGTAGCGACTGGGATGTGCCTCGGCGGACATCTTGTACGTGCACTATCTACAGCTTCTACAGCAATTCGTACTGACACATTGCCCCTTCGATGCTGCAGGCTTTCAGGGTGAGCATCGATATCGCATCGAAGCGAGGAACTGCTTTGTAATCCGTTCTAGGCTGCTTTCGACCGCCGCGTCCTGGCGTCGGTCTGCTTCTTTGCGACCGACATACACAGCGCGACGCTGGCAAAAGGGAAGAACGACGATACCCTCATTCGCGTCAACAGAGGAGATTTGACCGGCAAGGGAGAGCTGGTGGTACGCTGTCTATGCTTTCCGTTTCGCTTACACGGATCGATTACATCGGTGCTCTATCTACCCCCTCAGATGATCTTCGGTAAACAGGTAAATACTCCATGGGTGACCAGGACTTGTTCATGTATTCATACTGGCTGGAATCAGGATACACACGTCCCTCGTCAGGGACGCGATCTCATTCGCAAGACGCTTGAGGACGCTGATGTTACCACATCCGTACGTTCCAGGCCGACGAAGTTGTTCGCCTAAGCTAACGACCATACACTCTGTAGTTCTTAGAAGTACAAGCTCAACATGCGTTCGTTCGCGACGAATCGTCCAAAGGACGCTGGGATGCGGCGCTTACGCGGTCTCTCTTCGGATTCATGATGGAGGTCTTCGAGCGTACCGTTGGAAGGGACTTAGGGGAGCGCGTGGACAATGGAGGCAGCATTGAGCATGTATGCTAATGGCGACACCCTTTCAAGTTGTTCAGACCGGTAGCACACCTGTTCGCACGTTGATGATGAAGAGAAAGCAGTGCTACAATCGATTCGAACTTCTCATTCTCGACACACAACAACGCAAGGGCATTAATGAACATGAGCCGCCGGCCTATCAAGCGCGACGGCGGGCTTCGTTATCGTGAATACAACAATGATGAGGATGGTAAGAACACAGTTGCGAGAGTTAGAGATACCATGCGAGATGAGAGGAAGGAAAGCGAGGATGAAGGACCGAGGGAACGAGAAACCGCGTCTAAGTCGTTTACTTCTTCTTGGTCGCCTTCTCCGCCGACTTCGTGACCTTGCCTCCAGACTTGTCGGTCTTCTCAACGGACTTGATGATACCGACAGCGACCGTCTGCCTCATGTCACGGACGGCGAAACGACCAAGAGGGGGGTACTCGTTGTAGGACTCCACGCACATGGGCTTGCTGGGAACAAGCTTGGCAATGCAAGCATCACCAGACTTGACGAACTTGGGGCTCGCCTCGATCGACTTGCCGGTACGACGGTCGATCTTCTCGATGAGCTCAGCGAACTTGCAAGCAATGTGGGCGGTGTGGCAGTCAAGAACGGGGGCGTAGCCAGCGCCGATCTGACCGGGGTGGTTGAGGATGATGACCTGAGCGGTGAAGGACGCGGCCTCCTTGGCGGGGTCGTTCTTGGAGTCAGAGGCGACGTTGCCACGGCGGATATCCTTGACGGAGACGTTCCTGAAGTACGAAGGTTACGGGAGGTGGCCGAGACACCAGTAATACGATACGTACTTGACGTTGAAGCCGACGTTGTCACCGGGGACACCCTGCTCGAGCTGCTCGTGGTGCATCTCGACCGACTTGACCTCAGTGGTCACGTTGGTAGGGGCGAAGGTGACGACCATGCCAGCCTTGATGATACCAGTCTCGACACGGCCGACGGGCACCGTACCGATACCACCGATCTTGTAGACATCCTGGAGGGGAAGACGGAGGGGCTTGTCGGAGGGACGAACGGGGGGNCTCGATAGCATCGATGGCATCGAGGAGGGTCTTGCCCTTGACGACACCAGCCTTGGTCTCCTTCGACCAACCCTTGTACCAGGGCATGCTAATGATCCGTGAGTGAGATAGAAGCACGACGATGGATGATAGACGTACTTGGTGGACTCCTCCAACATGTTGTCGCCGTGCCAGCCAGAAATGGGGACGAACGCAACCGCCTTGGGGTTGTAGCCGACCTTCTTGATGAAGGTGGACGTCTCCTTGACGATTTCGTTGAAACGGTCCTCAGACCACTGCATCGAAATGTTAGACGCACGTCATATCATGCGAGTGTCGCTCACGAACCTTGGTGGTGTCCATCTTGTTGACGGCAACAATGAGCTGCCTGACACCGAGGGTGAAGGCGAGGAGAGCGTGCTCGCGGGTCTGGCCATCCTTGGAGATACCAGCCTCGAACTCACCGGTACCAGCGGCGATGATGAGAATAGCGCAGTCAGCCTGCGAGGTACCGGTGATCATGTTCTTGATGAAGTCACGGTGACCAGGAGCATCGATGACCTTGGATTACCATGAGTAACCCGACTTGAAAATTTTTACGGAGTGGAAAAAAACATACCGTGACCATGTACTTGGGGGTCTCGAACTTCCAGAGGGCGATATCAATGGTGATACCACGCTCACGCTCAGCCTTGAGCTTGTCGAGCACCCAGGCTGGAGAACTTCACTCAAGACGATGCGGTGCGATGGGCGGCTAGATAGTACTCACCATACTTGAACGAGCCCTTGCCGAGCTCAGCAGCCTCCTTTTCGAACTTCTCGATGGTACGCTTGTCGATACCACCGCACTTGTAGATAAGGTGACCAGTGGTGGTAGACTTGCCGGAATCGACGTGGCCGATGACTGCAAGCCATGAGTTACGTAGTCGAGGTAAGAAGTAAAAACAATTACACACCGACGACGTTAACGTGGGTCTTCTCCTTTCCCATTTTTGATGAAGATCTGCACAAACGGGTTAGCAAAGGCTGAAGATCGGGCGATGGTCGGTTGTCGCCAGGGCTCAAAGCCGGGTAGATAGCGGATGAGCGCGTAGTGAGACCGATCTCGCTACGATGCCCTCGCTTCCACTCAGGCTCGAAGACGACTGGCGCACCCGCGACGAAAAGGATGTACTCACGCAAACGAAAGTGTAAGAAAGTGGGGAGAGAGCGAGAGGGGGAGGTGAGGGTAAGAGGAAACTGGAGATGGAAGAGATTCTAAGGTTTATATACTCCTACGGGCGGGCTCGAAAATTTTAGATGATCGATAGAGATCTGGCTGATTACAACCCTCCACCCATGCGCCGGCCGGTCCCGCCGTCGCGCCGGAGTCACCGCCGGCCTTCAAACCGGCTCCCATTGGTCAGCCCTCGGGCGCCTGTGGCCTTTCGGGCAAAAGTCCAGATCTAGATCCTTCGACGCCAATCGAGCTGCGCGCCTCTCGCGCTCCTCCGGCTTCCTAGCTCTGTCTTTCGTCCTCGAGACGGCTTCAAGCAAACGCGAGAAGATTACATGTCAAATTTCATTTCTTATTGCACAGGGTCGGTGAGCTACGCAAATACATAGTACTGATGACAAAGAGGATGCGATGTGGCTAGAACAGATGCAGTCGGAGGAAGAACGATGCGATGGTGTCGATAACAAAGTTGCGCGTACAAAACGGTCATGGGCAAGCTGTAGATGAGTATCGCGTCTCGGATGCTCCGGACGAACGATGGATGTGGAGAGATAGCGCCTAAGACGTGAAAGTCTCGTCTAATATGCGCCTGCAGGCCGCGAAGCCATCAGATAACATTCTGCACCTGCGAGACAAACCAAATCAGCCTGACAGCTCTGTGGGACTTCTGATCGTGCGAGCAGAGATGCGTCGGACGCACGCACATTGCATGTGGGCCAAATACGGGGTGAGCGACGGTCATGAGTTCACGCCCCAACCCCCATTGCCGCTTAGGAATCGACTCTGGAGGATCCTTTGGAAAGATGGTCGTGCGGATACGTCCACTCGGAGGCACGCCTTGACCAAAGCGGCTGCATCGCCGAGCGCTCCGCCTCCATCGCGCTCTTCGCCTTCTCTCTCATTACCATCCATGCAGCGCTCGTCTAACGCAATCGACGCGCTAGAAAGGGGCGACTCTAGACCTTCTTGTGCTTCCGCGGCCGTCGTGAACGGGCACTCTCCGACGAGCATCACATACGCGACGACGCCGAAAGCCCAGACGTCTTGCTCCTTCCCGAAGTATCGCTCTCCTCGCAGAATCTCGGGGCCTGCATAGTCTAGTCTGTATCGTCTCACGGATAAGAAGAGGAGGTCATAGATATTCGATATGCACACTCACGTGCCACTGAATGTGTCCCATCCTCCCTTCTTCACGAGCCCTGAGCTACCGAAGTCGATAAGAACACATTTGCCATTCGGGCCGAGGACCACATTCTCATCCTTGATGTCACGATGCACTGGGAATGGCCTTAGCATCGATGCGCCAGGACGGGCCTGCGACTTACCAATTCCCTTTGAATGCAAGAATGCGACAGCGTCTGCGATCTGGCCGAGGTACGTTCGGATGAGGTCGGGAGGCAGTCCGTGTGGATAGCTCTCCACGAGATCAAACAGGTCTGTTGGAGGTGCATCTTCGCCGGGACCAGGTTCCGGGGTGGTCGATGGCAAAACGAGGTAGTAATAGTGGTTATCCTCGAAGAAGTCGAGAAGAGGGCAGATGTTAGGGTGACCGCTGACGACCTTACCCTCTACCCAATCGTTCTGTGCCCCCACTTGATTACGGAGAGGATCCCAAGGGCGTGGTGGCGGTAGGACGTAGTGAGTAGTCGAAATCGCCGACATGACGTAGATCTCGATCGGTATGGTGCCAAATTTCGGGTGCCTCTTCCAGCAGTCAGCAAGGATGCGAGACTTTATGATTTGTTTGATAATGAGCGGTGGCTGGCGGATGAAATGTCAGTATAATGCATGCGCACTAACGAACAACCACAAGACCTACCCCCAAAGAGCCGTCGTCCATCATTTCTCTTGCACGCTTGACAAGGCCGTATGCTCCTCGGCCCACCTCCCGCTCAATCACAAATTCGGAGATACTGCGCTCTCCTACCGTTTTAGACTTCTCACCTGGCGTTGGAGGTCCCGTGCTGCTGGCTACGCTCAGGTAACTTGCAGCGCTATTCGTCCGGACAAGCCTCTGCGGACCGGAGGGAAGGGGAGAGGGCGGCTCGATCGGAGCTATAGATACGCGGCCGGCTATGAGCGAAACGCGCTGTTGCGAAGATCGTCGGCGCATGCGGGGGAACTGGGTGGAACGGGGCGAAGATGGAGTGCTCGACAGCGGACTACGAGCCGATGAGGTACCCGGCGCCAGAGGAGAAGATGGCCTCGGAGAAGCGGGTCGTGAAGAGAAAGGGCGGGGGGNAGGACGGCCGAGATTGGACAGGAGAGCGGGTCAACGGACCAGCAATGAAACTGCCTGAACGGGGAGGCGAGAGAGGCGAGAGAGGTGTCGGAGGTGTAATAGACGTCGAGAGCATGCTGGGGCCATTGGTACTGCTATTAGCCGCAGAGCGGGGTACTGCGGAAGTGCTCAGCCACGACGGTCGGGTTGCACGTAAGGTAGCAGAACGGTCGTTGGATGGACTGATCGCCTCTTGGGAAGAGTCATCTTCCTTCTCGTGGTCGCTGCTACTGTCCTCCTCGCTTGCCCGGTTGTTCCACTGAAACCCACGGCCGATAGAAGTGACACCCCAGCTGTTCCCCACACTTGCAGCACGGTAGAGGCGAGGACTCGAAGACGGAGGTGGCATCCAGTCGTCATCATCGAAGGAAACGTCGACAGTAGGCGCAGCAAGCATGATGCCTTTGAGAGGAGGTAGAGAGCCCTGGTGGATGTGTGGTTTGGACGAGAGAGAGGGAGTCGAAGATGGTGGTGCTGAGCGTGAGCGAGAAGAACGGAGTGGCCGCTGGTGAGACCGCGGCTGCTTGCACGTGGGCGATGGTTTCCCGCCGCGGGGCGGCTGCTGCAGCCGGCTGGCTGCAGTCCACAAATACTCGTCATCCGAGCTCGAGTCGTATTCCGCATCCATGCTGGTGGGAGTAGGAGGATACATGGCCGCTCGCTGGCTCAATTGCGGGCCCAATAGATCCGTCTGCTTGAGCCAGGTGGTCGCCCTTCTATAGGCCAAGCCGTGCGACTGTCCAAAGTCCGATAAGCCCCCTCTCCGCTTGGCGCCCGCCGACTCCCACGCGTCCGTCTGCAACCCACGTGGTGCAAGCGCCCGTTCCCTCCCAGCATAGGCGGATTTTGTGCACCAGCTCCAGTACGCCCCCCGTCAACGCCGTCCTCAAGCCTCCTCAAGTGTGAGTACGCCATTCTGAACCTCTGGAATCGCAGCCCAGCATCCTAGAAGCCGTCTGGCCCGACTTTTGTGCTCGATTTCCGCTGGGAAGACGGTGGATGCAACGCCGGCTCATTGGATGACTTCTGGCTGCTGTACTATGTGACTTTCGCTGTGGGCCCGATTTCTCACTTGCTCTCTCTCTCTCTTCCAGTCCGCCATGGTCAAGGTCCCGATTGTCAAGAAGCGCACCAAGCCTTTCAAGTGAGATATCCACACCATCAGCCCTGAGAACCGACATTCATCGTATCTACAGGCGCCACCAGTCTGACCGCTACAAGAGCGTGAAGGAGGCATGGAGGAAACCCAAGGGTATTGATAACCGTGTCCGGCGTCGGTTCAAGGGCCAGCTGCCCATGCCCAAGGTTCGTGCTCTTGTAGTTTTAGCAATTCCTCGCTAACCATTGCACCCCGTAGATTGGCTACGGCAGCAACAAGAAGGTCAGTGCACTCGCAACAAATTGTTATGCGTCGATCTCTGAAGAAAGCTTTTGTAGACCCGCCACCTCCTCCCTAACGGGCTCAAGAAGTTCCTTGTCAGCAATGTGCGGGAAGTTGACCTTCTGTTGATGCACAACAAAAGCTTTGCGGCCGAGATTGCGCACAACGTCAGCAGCCGCAACCGGACACTCATCCTCGAGAGGTACCTGTGTTTCTTCCCAGTCTTGTCGTACCGCACTCACATCTTGTTGCGACAGGGCCAAGGTCCTCGGTGTCAAGGTCACCAACCCCACTGCCCGCCTGCGGTCAGAGGAGTAAAAGGTCGTCGTCGGTATCGCTCTTGTGTCATTTGCTCTCCCTGTCTGCCATGTATCCATTTGCCTATGCCAGAGATAATCGACATGCGACCATGTTTCAGGCCCATTAAATTATATATTCGTGCGCTGGATTCAACGGTGATGCCAGAAGCCATGTCTTGTCTCCTTTGTGGGTCATCATGATCCACCTACGGTATTTAACGACTACAGAATCTACGAGAGTCTACGGTGCATTGTCGGCCGCCCGGTCAAGCTCGGATTTCGCCCAATCTCCTACTTGGGTATCCCACGTGTTATCATGATATCGAAGACCTCTCAGGATTGCCGCTCGAAGCTATCCCAGTAACTCGACTCGCAGTCGCTCTGTGTCAATAGTACCTTCCCAGCTGCACACTTCCACGCCAAGATACAAGGCGTGCTTGCGAGATTGTTCTCAGCGATGTCTTCCAGGTAAGATCCATCGGCACAGCTATTAGAAGTGTCTCATCCCGATATTTCCTAGACAAGCGAGCCATGCAAATTCATGGTATACTGGCGATGGTAGGTTGTCAGACTACCTGGGTCAAGAGGGCCCTTGCTACAATGTGCCATAGCCGCGCGACTCGACAGAGAGTTGTCTGGGTGGCTGGATGCAGTCAACCCACCCTCAGAGGAAGACTACAACCCGCCGGTAGTCGGTACCAAAGCCATCATCGCACCGTGAGTCGAAAACCTTGAGCCATCCGCTCTGTGCATTCATGGGATACCCCAGGCATGCTGGTTACTCTTATTCTGGTCCTGCTGCTGCTTGGGCTTATAAGGCCATCGATACAACTGGAATGTAAGGGTGTGTGTCGTTGAAGGTCTCGAACAACAAGTGACAGCCCGTGGCAGAAAGCGTGTCTTCGTTCTTGGACCTTCTCATCACGTCTACCTCGACGGGTGCGCGCTCACACGATGCACTCAGTATGAGACCCCCATCGGTACACTGCCGATCGATGTCGAGAGTACGTGCGGCCCATCTGTGGTCTATCGAATACTCACAAACGCGCTGCAGCAACGAGAGAGCTGAAGAGTACCGGACGATTCTCCGAGATGGACCTACAAACCGACGAAGACGAGCACAGTATTGAGATGCATCTGCCTTACGTCCGCAAGATTTTCGAAGGGTACATCTTCACCACGTTCTTCGTGTTCCTGAGCAGCTGACGACCAAGGTACTTTAACCCTAGGAAGGACATCTCGATAGTCCCCATCCTGGTTGGTGCGATCGACTACGAGAAGGAGGTCTCATATGGCAGGCTGCTCGCACCATACCTAGCCAGAGAAGATACAATATTCGTTGTGTCGAGCGATTTCTGCCACTGGTAAGTCTATGCATTAGATGTTAACTAGTACTGTAACTCTTGAACGCTGCTCATATACTCCTAGGGGTCTTCGTTTCCAGTACACCTTCTACTACCCGCACCCTCCCCCTAGCTCTGTCCCGCCTATCAGGCTTTCCAGGGCCAACCCTTCCCCGGCATCGCTCGAGGAGCATCCCATCCATGCTTCTATATCTGCTTTAGATCATGAGGCGATGGAGTTGCTCACGATGCCACCCTTCACCGCATCGCAGGCACATCACGAGTTCGCGGAGTATCTCGCGAAGACGAAGAATACGATCTGCGGTCGCCACCCCATCGGCGTCTTACTCGGGGCTCTCGCCGCTCTCGAGCACGAGGGGAAGGCTCCCAAGTTGAAGTGGGTGAGATACGAGCAGAGCAGTCAATGCAAGACGATCAAGGACTCCAGCGTGAGTTACGCCAGTGCATTTGTCAAGTTCTAGATGGGCAGGAGATCATTGGAAACGTCGGACCGTGTTGTAAAGTAGTTGAAAGTATCGGAAACGCGAGCGGGGCTCGCAAGACAGAAGTTCTATGTTGTATCACCATGACCTCTAACGTTCTACGAGTATCACACGTGGGCCAACACCTCGGGAGGGAGAAGGTCCACTTGCAGCCCTACAGGACTATCCGCTGCGTTCTCCGTCCCAGGTAGGCCGGTGTCGTTGATGACCTGATAGCGACCGAATGAGTGGATGCGCCCTGATATGAATGTGGTACCGACCTTTCCATCGCGTACTATGATGTCCTCAAGGCCCCATTCTCTAGTCGCTCCATCCTTTAGATGGCTACCGTCCGCAAGGCGCTTCCTCTCCCAAGCGCCTATGAGTTCTGTCTCTCCCGGCTTGCGCTGTAGCTCCGTGAGCGTACAACAACCAACGCGCAAAGGTAGGTTGCGGTCCCCAATGAGCTCGTGGGTGAGGGCAATCACCGTCGCGGCATGGCTCACAAGCAGGACGCGCTTGTGTTTGCCGCCGAACTTGTGCTCGATGTACGGGATGAGGGCGCGCAAGAATCCGTTCGCGCGGTCGTGCACTTGCTCTACGTCTTCTCCTTTCCGGGACGGATAGTAGATTGATTGCCAGGATTCGTCGATTTCGGGGAAATACGTGCGGAGCTCTGCCGCCGAGGCCGGCCGGGGATGGAGGCCTGTCCCGGGGGCAACGGGCGAGTACCACTCCGATAGTCCTACGGGGCGGTACGCTCGTGAGTGCATGTGGTCCCAGTAGAGTTATATTGGACACACCGTGTTCCACATATAGCGGTAGCCCCAGCTTTTGCGCCGTGGGGACTGCGGTCTGTAGGCATCGATCTGCGAGCGCAGCAGGATGTGGCTCATTCAGCAGTCCTGACTCGCATGACTCGCATAGACGCACAGTACGGGGAAGACAGCATGATGGTGGGACGTTCCTCCTCAGGCAGAGACAGGAAATAGTCCGCTAGCTCTTGCGCCTGAGACAGGCCATACTCAGCCAAAGGAGGATCGCGAGGTAATCCTACGCGCAATTGGTCAGTTGCCGTCAGCTGCTACGCGCCGTGGACTCACCAGTCACGCTTTGCCTATAAGCGACGTTGGTGAATCGTGAGTAGCACAAAGAAAGGGAGAATGGTTGTCTACCAATCGTCGGTCACCCAATTCATGCGGTACCCTGCAGAAGATGCGTATATATCCACTGGCATTAGCGGATCGACGAGTCTGAAAGGAGATGCCAGGACCGACCATGCCTAGCAATGTAGATCGTCTCGATCGTCATCTTCGTATTCAAGGCGATTTGAGAGGCACCTGGTCAATTGGACCTGCGTGGTATCGGGTCGAGCTCAGAGATGTTCTGGGCCTTCATACCGAAGCGACGGGCCAGATGCCTCGTTGCGGCAGGCATGGTGGAGCCGCGCTATCCAATGGCAATAGAATACCGTAGGCTCCGAACTTACTCGAGCGCAAGAGGGACTATCACTGCCCAGTTCACAGATCCTAACCCTTCCTAACCCCATACTGCCGAGGAATCCCCACCGGTATGGGCTCTGAGATGACCTTCCGTAGTGAAAGTTGCTATGTCGACATGGAGTAGCTCAACTCATGTTCGTAACCAGGACGGATTAATTTGTTGAACCTACACAGTCGGGCGTTCATGCATAATGTTTCGTTGCAGTCATGGTATGTCTGCGGCAAATGCATCGATGGGTCTTACACCTCGTATACAACACGACTAAATATGGAGGGTCACAGAACATAAGATACCGTGCATAGTCTTGGTTCATACGTCATGTCAGGAAGGCTTGTGAGTGGATCAGCTACTACTGGACACAGGAGCAGGGAGCAGAGCGCGCAGAGGGGTCAAACGAGGAACGAGGTGAGGGATGCAGGGCACGCGCAGATTACAAGACAACGAAAGGACCGATGGAGGAGGAAAAGGATCAAATATTCGGGACCAAGTGACTCCAGGATTTTGTCGGGGCCGCAGGATGATGGGGGAGTCAAAAAGATTCAACTGCCGCTCGTTGAACCGTTATATTGGTCAGGCTATTAAGCCAGGGAGGGGAACGCGGTCTCGTCGGCCACGTTGAGAGCAGGAGTGCTGTTGTTGCCGTTGGCTGCACGGCCACGTCCACCGCGACCACGACCACGGGTGCCACGCTCGCCGCCACGATCGCCACCACGGCCACGACCGCCACGAGAAGGACGCTCGAAACGAGCATCAATCTCGATGTAGATCTTCTCCTCCTTCTTAGCCTTGGGCTTAGGAGCAGAGGACTTGGTCTGCAATGGTCGCGATCAAGACGGGGTCTTGTCGAAGATAGAAAATCTGCATACCTTGCCAACAAAGTAAGCGTCCTCATCTTCATCCTTCTTGGTAATGATGACCGCATCCTTGAGGTCCGCGTCGTCGACCTTGCGGGCCTCGAGCTTGGGAACAATGTCAAGGGACTGCTTCTTCTTCAGGTACTCGTCGAGAGTGAGAGTGTTGTCCTCCTCCTCGGGCTCGCGGGGCTTGCGGCCCTCAGTCTTCTCGGCAGATGCCGCCGCGCCCTCAGCGGGGGTCTCACCAGAAGCGGCCCAGGCATCACCCTCGCCAGAGGGGCTGGTCCACTCGTTCTTCTCGGCAGCCGCATCGGTGGCGGCAGCAGCCTCAGCGTTCAGCTCGGAGACGGGCTCATCACCACCCCAACCCTGGTGAATCTTCTTCTCCGAATCGCTATAGCAGCGGGTCAGTAATCACCGAGGTTGAGCCAAGAACTGGACGTACGTCTTGCCAGTTGCGCTGTGGCGGTCGAACTGACGACCACGACCACCCCGTCCGCGGTCGCCGCCACGGCCCCTGCCGCGACCACGGCCACGACCTTCGCCGTCTACATGGAAAGCACATCACAAAGAGGCGAGTTGATCAGATCGCAATGTGAGGGCCCTCTTGCAGAGTTGACCTACCGCGCTTCTTGGGCTCGGCGTCATCGGCGGCTGCTTCGCCGTTCTCCTTCTCGCGAGGAGCGGACTTGCCTCCGCGCTGGTAGTATCTGCCGCCTCTTGAAGCGGGGCCGCCGCGGGATTTTTGGGTACCACGGGTAGGGGCAGGGGCAGGGGCAGCCTCCTTGGCCGGAGCGGCAGGAGACGGGCTGGTGGGCCGCGAGGCATCCTCTGTGAAGGCCAGAGATGTTCMGTAAACACACATTCGATTTTTCGGTGGACGATTGGAAGATTGAGGAGGGTAGGATATGTTTATGGTCAAAATCCGAGAGACTTACCATCAAGGAGGGCAAAAGGGTTTCTAGTGGCCACCGACATCTTTGACGGGGCCCTCTTTTACAGTCAGTCGGCGGGTGAGATCCCTGGACGGCTAAGTACTGTCGAGTAGATTGACGGCGGGGGCGACGAGGTTTCGGACAAGGCTCCTAACCAGACCTGGGCTCGGCCGGGACCCGGTAACCGGTGTCTGGGGGTCCTGCCCAAGCCACCGAGCTGCCGCTGTACAGTTCTTCGGGAACGTATATATAGGGATCCGACAGCCAGCAGAACCATAACGCTTAAAGCACAGGTGAGTATCTCGTCTCTCCGGAACCCATACCGCAGTCTGACGATCTGTTTCAGCCCTCAAAAGCATCTCGACGATGACTCGCTCGCCAGCTTGCTGGACTTGAGTGGGTCGAGGACCTTGAGACCGTCACAAAGGGCTGGAGAACAAGAAGACTACGGTTGCGAACGATGGGACTTGGGTGCGGCGCACTCGTGCTTTGTTGATGGGATTTCATGGTCTCAGCAGTTGGCTCTTCGTAGCCGCTGTATGGGCTGCGTCGCAATGTCTCGTTGTACATCTCTTTCTCAATTCACATGTTTCCGAACCTTTCCACGCGAGCAGATAGCGCATGCTTAGAATCCGAGGTCATGAGGTCCGTATGGTCATCACTTGCGCGAAAGTTTTCAAGTCCCTGCGCAATCTGTGCATTATATGCCTTCTAGGCGTTTGGTGTAATGAGCTGGATGGAGAACAAAGGACTGTTGGTTTAGAGAATGTTTATCATCCAATGATCGTTGCGGTGATAGCATTTGCGCGCCCACGTCGTGGCAGCTGAGCTTGTGACTGAGTTGTCGTGACTGCGAGGTGAGGCCGACGAGAGTGGTCTTAACAACACAGCGTCTCATGCAAAGAAGGACTTGTCTCTCTCACATCTCATCTACGTTCTCTCTGTGTCCTATAGGTCGTGCTATTCACCCCAACCGCGACGAAGGAGACGGATGGCTGGACGCAGATTGACGATCTCGGCCTTGCTTTGTACGGACGACCAGCCACCCGATCGCCCACACGCCACTGCACATTCTCCACCGTCTACGTCTACCTCTGCCACAGCACCAGGGCTAGATGTGGTTACGGTCGAGCAGGCGGGCTCTCAAGCGCGCTTGGACGGCCTTGTAGAGTCCCGACAGGGTGCAGTCTATAGTACACAGTTTCCAGATTTTAGCCGAGACAGCCGCTCTCTCGTTCCACTCCCAATACAACCTGTACATGTCAGAAGGCATACTCCGTCACCACCTGCGGAACACAGAGCCAACGCGCACTTTAGTCTGCCGGAGAGAGGACGCAGGGATAGTACGTCAGATCGGCCTGAAACGATTCCGACGAGTACCACCTCTAGGTCACCAGTTTCAGCTGTAAGCCGTGAACACGATCCTGCTTTCCACCATTATCCACGTCCACAACTCTTGCCTCAGGCCACTTCACGACCTGTTCCTATACCCCGTAGGAGCTCTGACCCCCGCGGGGCGAACTACAATTTGTACGAGAATTCGTCATACTTTGCCAGGCCTCTTTCGTCCAACAGTGCATTCTCTGACTCTCCTGTGGCTGCTTACACGACTCCTCACGCTCTGTCACCGCATCGACACTCACACCCGCTCGGGCAGCCTCTTCCAAGTCCACAAAGCTCTATACATGTCTGTGGTCCCTCTCGCTCTCCCGTTCTAGGTCGACAACCGTCCCGCTCACCATCCAACCTCCATAAGACTCACCTCATGTCCCCACCTGCATCTTATGGTGACTCTTCTCAGCCTACCATGCACCTGCAGAACTCGCCCATTAGGTCCCAAAGCCCTACCTTGTCCCCTCATGTTGGATCTCCCGAGGCTCCAAGAGGAGAACCTTCCGTCTCTCGTCGATCCCACTTTCGCTCGGCGTCTCATACTCAGTCAGGTTCTCCCTCTTCTCTCGCCTCACGCACTTCCTCAGTCACTGCCTTGCCCAATCTCCTCAACGGAGAGTCGCCGAGGTCCCCCGCCGCTCCCTTCATGCCTCATGGAAGCCCTGGAGGTCTCGGAGCGTTGGAAGCCTTGGTTCAGGCTGCTACGGAAGAAAGGCGTCGACTGAGTGGTGAGCTTCCAACACCTCTGGAGCGGCAGGAATGCGTTCGAAGAGCTTCGCTAAGCCCGGTTCTCAATCGTGTGCCGCCTCCCTTACCCGTGCTTCCACCACCCTCGCAGTCTCCAGTGTTGCAACGCAGTCCACCATTACCTTCTCCACGTCTAGACACGCGGGTGAATTCGTTGGCTTTCATCTCTCTGGGACATTCTCATGGGCAGGATGGCGAACCCCCCGCGAAGAGACGCAGACGCACTGAAAGCTCCCTACCCGGAGCTACCTCCGTCCACCTCGCTCAGCCCGCTCCGACCCCTGCGCCCTCCAGCCTCCCCTCTCCTCCCACCCCCCCCAACTGTGACCCACGTGAGGCCGCGCAGCATATCTGACCTCCTCACATCGGACCCTTCAGTTGAGCTTACTCCTCCTGTCCAACCTACCTCCCTACCGGTTGGCAACGTCTCGGCTCCAACACCAGCCGCTCCTCCTACGCGTTCTGATGATGTCGAGGAAGATGATGGTCGGCCTGTGGTTAGGGCTATTGGCGCCACGGCAATAGAGACGGAGACTGCAGCCATCTCAGACAGTGCCGCTACAGTGGATACGTCCGCTTTCCGAGCCGACGCCTGCTCTGAGCGTTCCACGGTAATGGAGACATCGATTGTACAAGAAAACCCTACGCCGACCACGGTGCTGGGCGAACAACGGGAGCATCAGCCCGACATGCAGCCGGAGCTCATCGAAGAGCAACAGCTCAACGTTCAGCTTGCGCCGAGCGGACAACCTCAGGCGAGTATACAACCTGAGTTGAGCTTACAACAGGAGCCGGTCGTACGGCAAGAGCCAGAACAAACTCCAGATCTACAGCAAGCCCTAGCCGTGGAGCAAGAGCCCGTCGCACAGCAGGAGCCAGTCGCACAGCAGGAGCCAGTCGCACAGCAGGAGCCAGTCGCACAGCAGGAGCCAGTCGTACAGGAGCCTGCCGCTCAACAGGAGCAGATCGTACAGGAGGAACCAGTCGTGCATGAAGAGCCACCTGTGCATGAAGAGCTGAGTGAAGATACGGCATTACAGGACGCACGAGTACCCAAGGAGGCACTGGTATCGGAGGAGCCATTAGTACCGGAGAGGCCCCTACCTCAGGACGCACCCGTAACGCAGGAGGTACCCGTACCGCAGGCGGTCACCATACCGCAGGAGGCAATCGTTCAGGAGACTCAGCAGGAGTTGGGTACGGAGGTGCCAGTCTCCGTACGGAGCCACGTACCTCCAACGCTAGGGGAAGATTTGCACTCGCCGCCAGCAGTGATCACGGCCCAAGCGCATATTTCGGAGCAGGACGCTCACGAATGGTTGTTGGAGCACTACGCTACCGACTCTCCTGCTAATGCGTCAATACAGCCGTCGCCAGTGCCCGAGGATCCACCAGATACCCCAGATGCGTCCACAGCTTCTCCCAATCTCAAAGACGAGGAATTGCCGCAGATGGATGAAGTGTTGCCGCCGGAGGTCGTTCCAGAGACTATTGTACAGATCGACCAACCAATGGCTTCGTCAAGAACACCTACGCCGCTCGCTTTGCTAGAGGAGGCGCTCGATCGGGACACACCCGATGAACGCAGTATACCTAGCATAGCGGTGTCACCCACTTCGGATGCCGATCTCGCCATGGAACTCGACCTCGCTGCAGATGCGTTGGAGCCATCGGCTACAACGGCCGACAGCGTTGCCAGTAACGATCTGGATGACGAGCTACTCAGCTTGTTGGACGACAAACCTCGACACTCGCATTCGCATCAGCACCAACACTCGCAGTCACACTCGCATACACACGTCAATAAATCGATCCATGCCCCTCACTCTTCTGCTTTTGCTTCGACATCTGCTATATCTAAGGACGCCTCCTCAAAGAAGGCAATCGCCACGCCTACCCCTCGCCCATCCTCGGCGACACCTGCACCTTCGGAGCGTGTGGTCATGCCACCACCTATCGCCCCTCCCAACCAAGCCACGAAGCCCGCCTCGAACAAGACGTCCATCGGTGAACAGCAGCCAGCAACCAAGACTGACAAGGCTGAGAGCGCGAGTGCCTCTTCGAGCATGAAGAAAAAAAGAGCCGTCAACGAAGGTATGTACCACAGTGCTGACCGCAGACGAATTGGATTAAGATCTCTTGGATAGCCTGCTCAGAAGCCAAAGCAGCCTGCGAAATCTAAAGCCAAGGCTGCTGCCGCAAAGCCCAAAGCCAAATCCGCCGCGAAAGACAACGCTGCAGGGTCTAGTGGTCGTCTTACGCCGTCTGGCAGTGGTTCCGTGGCCAAGGGGAAGAAGACGGTGGCGTCGAGTTCTGCGGCTGCGTCGGCTGCGAAGCGGTCAGTCTCTGCGGCAGTTGGACAATCGCGCTCGCGGTCAGCGTCTGTCATGCCTGCGCCTTCCGAGCCGGCAAACAAGCCTCAAGAGGAGGAGGAAGAAGAAGAAGAGGAGGTCGTAGATGACAAGCTCTATTGTATCTGCAAAACCAGCTACGACGAGGACAAAGTCATGATCGCTTGTGATCGGTATGTTACCGTCCAATTGTCTTTGCTAGCCTCAGCTCAACGAATACTCCAGGTGCGACGAGTGGTACCACACACAGTGTTTGAACATGAACGACCTCGAGGTTGACCTTATCGACCAGTTCGTCTGCCCTCCGTGCATCAAAGGTATGTCACAAGCGGCACGTCGTAGCAATCCCACATCATTAACATTCGCCCCAGCAAATCCACACCTGCCTTTGAAGACGACGTACAAGCAACGGTGCTACGCTGGTCTGAAGCACCCGAGGCCATCCTCTGCTGCTGCTTGCCACAAACCCGCTCGTGGTGCATTCTCGAAGTTCTGCTCAGATGAGTGCGGGATTGCTTACATGCAGCGTCGCATCGATGGCTGGGGTGGCGACCAAGCCGTGCTCTGGGCGAGCGTCAAGGACGTCAAACAGCGGGAGGGCGTCGTCGTAAGGGTCCATGTTGTCAAAGACGAGTCGAACGGGGTCGTCAAATCCGAGCAACTTCCGCAAGGCCACCTGAGCCAACTGGTCACGGAGACACACGAAGTTCAGAAGCCAACGAAGACACAGGCAGAGCGCGCTGTGGCTCGGCTACAGGCTGCCCTTGACAGGATCGCACCAAAGCGCGAAGCCCTCAAGAAGGAGCTGGAGATCGTTCTTTGGCGGCAGAAGCTCCTGGACTTGGCAGCTGCGCGGGCTGAACAGGTGGAGGAGTGTGGCTGGGACCAACGCCTTTGTCTCGACGATGACGAGTACGCGGAATACGCACCTAGCATCATTGAGAGCTACGAGGAAGGTCACGGCCAAGTGGATGGTGAGGAAGACGGTATGCAGGTTGACGGTCCCGGCATCGAACACGACGCGTGGTGGTGTAGGGGCAAGAAGAAGTGTCAACGGCATGCTGGGTATGTGTGGTCTGTCAGCATTCGTTAACTGGTCGCTGACTGTCGATGTACAGATGGCAGAAGCTCCGTGCTATGGAGTTTGAATTCGACCAGGAGTTGAAGGAAAAGGCTATGTCCGCTCTAACGACCCAAGAGCGCGAAATTCGTAAACAACTCGAAGACGCCATCGCACTCAGCGCCCGTCAAACCAACCTGCCTCAGGCCGGTACAGGAGCACCTCTCCATCCGCTGAACGGGCGCGCGCAGACAAACGGCACCGGAAGATCCAAGGCGAATGGAACGAAGAAAGGCAAGCAAAAGAGATAATTTACTGTACCTTACACGTCTCCTAGTTGTCAGGCTGTCTGGAATATCTGCTCGTGCGATACACTCTAGCACCTCCGTTGTTGTATGCCATAGTACGGTGTGTATACGTATGTATTAAATTCCTCAAGTTTGCATGTGTGATACCAGCAATGAACGCGACGACAGGGACATAAATACAACAAGTTGGATGACCCTCTGGCGTAATGAATCTGCCTATGGTTGGGTGCATCCCTGCAGATGACGAGTGAATGGTTGGATCCAGGAGCCGTAAGAGGCGGGGCGAGCTCAGTATCCGTCGCCCTCTCCGCCCTCTTTGCAAAAGCCCTTCTCCTCGTACAGGACCTGCGACTTCAGTTCTTCTCGATGCTTCTTGTTCGCAATGTCCTGCTTGTGATACGGCTCTAGTACGTTCCACTCCACTTGACGCAGGGGTACTTCGTCCTCTTGGTCGAGGTCCTGGTGCATACATGCTTCAGTAGCAGTTGACAAGGGTGTGGATGCATCCACTGACGATCTCCCCAAGCAATACGACGTTCTCGCCGCGGATAAGGAACAAGCCTCGCCACATCTCCGCGAAGACATCTTGATGGTATATCCGTTCTACCGTGTCCTCTAGGACTAGGTTAGCTGGAAGGAGCATTATAGGTTCAGATCGCTGCCACACGCGTCCTTAAGCATTCACGAAAGGGATGCAGACTTACCGAATTGGTCGTATGAACGAAGGACGCCTTGGAGTTTCCTGCCATCTCGAAGGACTACAAGCATCTTCCCTAACCAGGGTGAATTGAAGGGCGGCCAAGACGCAGAATGGCAGGGATTATGGGCTCAGGCTGCACCTCGAGTGGACTTGGGGCAAACGTACTATCGACGCAATCCACAAGCGATCCCGAGGTCGTGAATGGAATCAAAGAGTCCATGGCGTTCAGGAGAGACCCCAGGAAGGAAGACGTGGATGTGAGGATGCGAAGTGATACAGAGTCAATGTGCACAACGTCAAGGAAGGAGGCCAAGGAGCAAAGGCGGAGCTGCGGTGGTTTGAGTCACTAACGCGACATATACGCACAGGACAGAAGAAATAGCAAGCTGATATGGCCGAGTCGTTAAGGCGAGTGATTTGAATTCGTTTCAATATCACTTGGGCATTGCCCGCGTAGGTTCAAATCCTGCTGTCAGCGATCTTTTTGTCTGTTAATCGTCCGTTCCGTCAACGAGTTAGAAGCTCGCATAATGATGGACCAGATTCAGGCCATGGGGCCTACGGTATACTACTTAGTATACAGCGTGCTTTCATAATGTCCCATTCGCGTTTACAATGCGCACAGTAGACGCAGCGAACTACAGTTGCTCTGAAGCATGCTGTACAGATAGACGTTGGATTTGTTGATACACGGAGAACACACCCATGGTCGCCTTTCGCCATGGCTATTCTTTGGACGGTGAAAGCTCAAAGTAGCCTTGCTCGGAGGGCCAATGTGTCATGGAGGTATATTCTCTCGCTGCGGCATAATGACCGCAGGTGTGTCGAGGATTGCATCTGAGAGTCACTTGCCGCATGACAAGCCAGTGCGTTCGGATGGGAAAAGCGGAATATGCATGTCATTGAGACCAATCACGATGATGAAGAAGCCGTCGCCTCCTTCCCAAAGTACTGCCATTGTCCTGGTTGTGGCTTCTCCTCCAGAGGCTCCCACCTATAGCGAGAGTCAGGTCTTGCGATGACGCAGTGAACGAGTGAACTTACGCCTTCCACTGCAACATCTTCTGCGCCAGGCTAAGCTCATCCTGGGCGATGTCTAGCGACTCCTCTATCTGACCCTCGTCAAGCTCCTTTTCGATGGCTGCAACATTGCCATTCGCCTTCTCGAGCACCTTGAGCTTGTGTAGTGTGAGCGCCTCGGTACCCTGGCGGTAGACGGAGGATTGAGGGATGGCGGAAAGGGTCTGGAGCGTGGCCTCGTAGGTCTTCTTCAGCTCGGGGACGGGGTCACGATGTACTTTGAGACCAGTGATGCCTGTAGAAGGCTTGCGTGCCGCATTGAGGAGAGGACGCGTGAAGCGGAACATGGCGGACGGTGGTGACTGCTGCAACAGACGAGCGCCTCGTCCAAGCGACCCAACAGCGCACGAAGCGCCCGTGGACGGATTGTCTTCAGCCCTCTTCAGCCACGGTTCTGCCAGTCCCAACGTCCGCGCCCTGCTTTCGACGACCATGGCTGCGGCACTCGCCCTTCATCAATCCCGCTCATGGCTCTCGGCTATTACGACCCCTCTTGCACGCATGTCCCTCGCGGCTGCGTTCGTTCCAGCCTTCCTGACTGCACCCAAGCCGTTCTCTTGGGCCATCCCCTCACTACCCTCTTTGCTCGAGCTCTTTCCCCCGTGGTTGCTTGCGGTGCCCAAGAAGAAGACTTCGCACTCAAGGAAGGCGATGAGGAGCGCTAACAAGGGGTTGAAGGACAAGCAAAGTATGCATTGTCGTCTTCTCATTGTCTGGGCGAGGCAATTGACGTGACTGCTTAGATCTGGTACATTGCGAGAGCTGCGGCTCGCCAAAACTGGCACACAACCTATGCCCCAAGTGCTACCGTGAACTCAACATTGCATGGAAGGCCAAGAACCGCACTGCTTGATCCGTATGGCATGACAGAGTCGTGACATAGAGGGACGGATTGATGTACCGCGTAAGTCGCATACTCTCGTTTGCTCTCCAGCAGGGCTCTGACACACATCTAGTAGCATATATCTCATAATTGACATCGATTTCTTTTTGCTTCCCATGGAAGTATCCTCACTAGGCGTGCCCACCAGCTATGTATATCGGAACCACGCAGGAACCACGATACATGGGAAAAGACGATCCTAGCACGGTACAAGTGACAATACTCTGCGGAAGCGCGGAAACTACTCATCACTGCGTGATGCGCCTACGACTTCGCTCATGTCTATGCGCAAAGTCGAATTAGTGCTTCGGCCTCCTGGGAACGGGGCCTGATATCGCACTCGAACTTGGTAGGGTATCTAAACCGCGTTGGGTATGAGCTCACACTGCAATCCAAAAGCCCACGGAACGATACATTGTAACGTACGTTACCACACCGGAGATCATGTCTGGTTTGATCTCTACAGGGTTTCCTCTGGCGTCTTGCTTTGGAACGATGTTGAAGACATGCAAAACGGATGCGACGTAGACGTAGATGGAAGCCAAGGCAAAGTGGCGGCCCGGGCATGCCCTGAAGCACCACAACTATTAAAGTCGGCATAGATGGGGACTTAGGAGGCACCCACCTTCTCCCGAAGCCAAATGCGTAGTCACCGGGATCAGGCAAGTTGTGGTCCCACCTGCATTCACTGAAAAACCGGTCAGGGTTGAAAACATCAGGCTCCGGGTAGGTTTGCGAGTCGTGTGAGATTGCCCTGCAATGCACGATCATTCAGATCAGCTTGATGCCTTGACTTCATAGTCGAACTCGCCATATGTTGCCCAGCACAATGGAACCTTTTGGGATAAAGTATCCGTTGTATTCGTCGTCTTGCATCAGGCGATGAGGAAGACCTAGCGTGAAGACATTCTGCCATCGGAGACACTCTTTCACAATTGCTTGGATGTACGGTAACGACTTCTGGTCTTCGAAGTCAGGTAGCCGCATTGGCCCTATCACAGCGTCCAGTTCGGCTTGGGCCTTTCGCTGTACATCAGGATGCAACGCCATCGCGAGGAAAAACGTCTGCAACGTAGAGAAGCTCTGTCGTCGAATCAGCATGCCATGGCCGCTAAAAGGGCGCAGGATCCATCTACCGTATCAGCTCCCGCTGGGGCCAGGTTCAGAATGTTATCAGGTCAGTCCAATTCATGGTTCCAACGGCGTGGAAGAAGCTGACCTCCATAGGTAACGGCCGCTACATTCTGAGCGAGCTCTTCTGTCCCCGTGGATGATCCACCTCCAACTTGGTATTCGCGGTGTAAAATCTCGCTCGCAAGCGACCAGGTGCCCTTACCGTCGCGCTGATGGATTAAGGCCGTTAACGAGGTAGGTCGGATCATACTGTGGGAGCATCGTTCGCGTGACTCACAAAGTCTTCAATCGCTGTCGTGAAGGGCACATGCTTGAGAGCCATAGCATCTGCACGCCATCTTGCCGCTCTTCTCTGATAGGATGCCCCGGGGAACCATGGCGGTAGGTGACGAAGGAAAGGGAGAAATTCGACCCACAAGGCTCCAAGCACAAGAGCCTCGTTAGGACCTTCCACCGCTCGCTCGCCGATGGCAATGTATCTGTCGTTGCGACCCTGCGCTTTGATGCCGTACGATACCTCCAAAATTGTCGCGCCAAGATCACTCATAGAACGCCTCAGAGCCATGCGTCGCCTCAGCTGGCCTGCCACACGTAAAACTCACTATCGTAGGTCCTGCACAAAATTCTCGGGGTTGGTCAAGAGCCGCATGATGTACTTGCGTGCTCCAGAAAGTTGACTGGGCTCATACTGCTTAACAGCGCCCGGGTGGAAGTGTTCATGGAAAGCACGTCGAGTCTGCCTCCACTGCGGACCATAGCCCATTAACGCAACGTTCCAATCCCAGCCGATCCTATCATGCTCTCTTCGTCAGCTTCTTTGAAACTGCGGCGAATCAGGGGATACCCACTTACAAAGGGACTACGGTCGATTTGAAGCGGTCCGAATAGATGGCCGAACGCTTATCGAGCAGGTCTTTGGCAGCCTTGACGCTGTTTAGAACGATGACGGGCTGCCCCAGCAGATTGATAGAGAAAATATCCCCTGCGTGTGGTGCGTGGGTAGGGGCTATCATCGGTTGTAGCGTCGTACCTACCATGTTCTTCCGCCCATCGCTGGAACGTGAGCCATTGTTTGGACAAGGGGATGTCTAAAGCATTCCCTAGGATCGGTCGACCTTTTGGTCCAGGGGGAAGGGGTAGACAATGAGGATAAGTCCTCCCTCGTCGACGCCTTTGAAGAACTAGCACGGTCGCGACAACGGTAACCCAGAGTAGAATCAGGTCAAACGGCATGGTGGAACGGAGGGTGCCCAGGCGCAAGGCTTCATACTCCCGACTACTATTTATCTCAACAGCGGAAATTTGGAATCGCAGCACTACGATCTCCTGGTCAAGAGTTCGGCGCAGCCATCGGTGAGCAGCGGGATACAGATCATGGGCGGAGCTTCACATCTAGATGCCTGCAACCCGAGTACGTCAAAGTAGGGCGATTTGATCCATGTAAGTCACAGGCTCTAAACAGCCTTGCTCAAAGTACTCACCCTGTCACGGAAATTTGGAAGAGCGAGTAGTACAGGCGCAAAGAAAAATGACATGAGTAGACCTGCGAGTAGCTTCAATATCCATGGGCGGACCAGGGCGGTACAAATTCGGATGCGCAGTTTCCGCTGGTAGTTCGGCTGGTCTCAGCTCATGAGTGGTATCTCTTCATACCCACTGTTAGGCCTGGTGACCTCAAGCAGATCATGAACAGCCTCAGGCAAACGCGGACAAGTACTGTGGACCATTTTAATTTTGTCAATCCATAATGAAAGTGGTTGATAGTTTTCACTTTCTCCGGGGAATACGGTGACGCACCTCAAAGCGTGGTAGTTTTGCATGGTATCTCTGCCGCTAGCTGCAATGTTTTTGAGCTGTGCGTGCCACTGCCTTCCGCACGATGGGACCGTAGTGAACGAAGTGGCAGAACTTCACTAGCAGCCGGCGCCTGCCAGACGCGTTATGAGACGCGTGACGGTATTTGCATGTCTTGATCACGTGACTGACGCGCTCGGTGAACCACCGACACGGCCTCGCGAGGTTCAAGCCACTGACCGTGACACGACCTTCAAGACCTTCAAGACATCTCTTTTCCTCCCGTCTGCTTGTCCGTCTCTCCTTTCTAGCACACATCATGGACGGCTCAAGACCTGGAGAGGCTGGCGTGCTCGCATGGTGCAACTCGATCCGCTTCAACATGGCGAAGGACCCCGGTCGCCAGATCCTCCACGACCAGATTCAGACGCAAGGCTTCGATTTTTTGGACAGCTATCTGGAGAGCTTTTTTGAGGGGCCGAAGAACGAGTACGACCTTTAGTACTACGTCAGAAATAGCTACGCTGACCATGTCCCCGTAGACCAGTAATTGAATTGTTGAAGACACCTGGTCGCAAGAAGAACGCCCCCACAAGGACACGCTCGGCCACAGCTGCCGCTGCCGAGAAAGCTCGAGTCATTACTTCGTTATCCTTTGAGGTGTGTAGTGAAAACCAAGTCATATTGTCCGGCCATCTCACATGGTCGCACTGTTCAACAGGACGGCGATACGAAGGAAAACCGTGGGCCAGTCAATGACTTCCAGAAAGCCCTGTTGCGAGTGAAGGAGAAGGCAGATGAGCAGATTGCGGAACCCTCAGCTTCCTCACAACGGCCTGCAGTGGAACGTCCTCTCAAGTCTCACCCGTCCTTCGCGAAGCTGAAGAACCAGAAGATTGTGACTATCGCAGATAGTCCTCTTGTCCAACCCCCTGGCCGTGATGCGATGGATCTCGACGAGAACTCCAAGCCCTTGCCAGCAGTTAGTTTCGAGCCCGAACCGCGGCGCATGGAAGCGGATGGTCAATGGACGCATGAAACGTCTCTTCACGCCAGCCAGGATGCGAGCAAGGAGCTTTCCATGATCGCTGAAGACGACGAGCCGGTCGAGAGGAGTAGGATTTCCATAGCCAAGCCGCCCGTCACGGATACCCATCTCAAGCAGAGGGAGCCAATATCCACTGCGACTAGCGACGGACCGGATACCTTCCACGACGCGCCTCAAGAACCCCTGGCTGTCGAGCCAATGGATATGGATAAGCCCGAGATTGTGCCAGAACCCGAAGAGCCCATCGCTGGCGACATGACCTCAGCATCTGTCAACACATTCCACTCTATCCCTCTTGACAGCCCGCGTCAAGACGAACGGGATGCTCAGAACACCCGTACAGACGACCACCATACTGCTCCATTGCCTAGAGTATCGCTATCGCCCATCCCTGTGGAGGAGGACCTGCACTCTCACACCGCCCCACTCCCTTCGACATCTAGGCAAGAAGAATATACAGTACCCCTCCGGGACGAGTCGTCTGTCCCCGTCCCTGGTCTTTCTCGCAAAGCCAGCGTACCACAATTCGCCGGGCTACCAGCCCCGTCGCCGCTGCGGAAGTCGTTACGTGTACCTGGGGATCCTACTATTGCGAGCGGTGGAGGAGGTGGGACTGCTGCCCCTCCAGGGGGAAAGCGGACTTCGTGGTTGTCCAAGGCTCGCGAGACGAAGGCGTTGGAAAGCACAGCGAAACGGACAAGCGCACTTGGGCATGGTCTCGGCTTGACCACCTTCACTAGCAACAAGCGAAAGAGCGGTGAGATGTTGGATTCAGCTCGAGACGTGTTCACTGCTCCCATCGCTGTCTTGAGGTCGGTCGAAGAAGAGCAGCGAGTGGCTAAGGTGCCCAAGCTCGGCGGCTCCCCGACCGACGTTGCCTCGGATAGTAAGGGGCAGAGCAAATCTATCACACCAGAGCCAGTGCGTATAAGTTATCTTCTGCGGACCCTCATTTACTTAACCTGGCCAAGGTTGACGAATTCGCTCCGCGTGCTACATTCTCTAACAAGGCGGGGACTGGCCCTGCGACGACTGAGGTGCAGGAACGTGATGACACCGACACGCTTAGCTTCTTGAAGAAGACTACCGCAGGCTATGGAGCAAGGGTAGGCAAGAGTATGGGCAAATCGCTTGGAGGGAACGCAGCGGCGGCTCTTGCAGAGGCTCGAGCTAAGGCGGAAGCTCGGGTCGCTGAGAGGCACAAACTGGAGATGGGCCTTACAACGGATTCGGAGGATGTCTCGATGTCTGAGGAGAAGTCTGACGAGAAACCAGTTCCGACAGCTTCTGCTACAGAGTCTCAAGATTCGCAACGCAGGTTGAGCGTATCCGACCTCGTACCCTCGTCCAACAGCAAAGGCAAAGGAGTCGCGATTACTGCTGCGCCTTCCATCGTGCTTGATGCTGATACAAGCACGTCTACTACCCCGCCAAACTCGCCGCCCGCGCAGAGCCGACCCGTGAGCTTCATTGCACCATCCGGACCCGTGTTCTCCAAACCCGCTGCGCCCTCTGGGCCACGTCCTCTCACAACGGCCCCGTCTGCTGCCCCATCAGCACGTTCTGATACGGTATCTTCCATTGGTCGTGACTACTCGTTCAAACTACCCAACAACCCTTTCTCTATCCCCGCCGCTATGACTCTTGGCATGGGGACTACCAAGCTCGTCCCGCTGTCTGCCCAGAGCAGCAAGGGTAGTATATTCTCGGACGTCGTGTTCGACAGCAACAATGCCTCACCACAGCCGGCGTGGATGACTTCGACCCAAGATACCTCCTACTCTGCTGGGGGTTCCCAGAATCAAGGGTTCGGGAAGGCCGATGCGGAGGCGGGCGACGATCTTGATGAGGACGACAGCTGGGGTGTGGACGAGAAGTTTGCTGCCCACCAGACTTGGACGCCGTTCGGATTCTCGAGCGCGGACTCTGGCACGAATGGCGACCAGGTGCTCAAGGACGACACAATGACATGGAGCACGCTTCCGAGCCGCAGCACGAGTCAGCGTGGAGGCGACACTGGTCTGTTGCAGTCTACGATGGACAAGGAGGACGAGGAGGAACAAGCGGAGGCGGAAGCGGAAGAGGGCTTTGCGGCTCGTCTCGCCGCCGCTGCGCAGCAGCCTTCGGACGTCGAAGAGGGCATGAATGAGGAAGCGGACATTGCGATGGAGATCGACGAAGAGGTAATGGGGCGTGAGGACGACGTGAAGAGCGACCTCGAGGAGGCAATATTCTCAGGTAAACCCACTGTTACTTTGGTACAGGTACGTCTTCGCAACCACTCCGCCGGATGCCTCGGAACTGACATCGTCACATCACAGCAACCTCGGGCTGATTCATTACAACCTCGCAGCGAGAGCCAGCAGTCTATGGCCTCGACGGCTTCGTCGTCACAGCAATCACAGCTTGGCTTCTTTGGACAGGCGAGCAAGTTGGTCAGCAGCGTGCTCGGAGGCGGTAAGAAGACCAAGCCGGAGGTCAAGAGCCTCCAACTGGCCGCGGCAGCCGCTAAGAAGGTACGTGCGTATATGCGCTGCAGGACAATGATTGCTGATCTCGTTTGCGTCAACAGCAACAAGAGGAATTGGAGAAGAAGGCAGCCCGTCTGAAGGAGATGGAGAACCGCCGGCAACTCGCTTTGCAGCGCAAGGCGGAGGAAGAGAAGACACGTGCTCTGGAGGAGGAACGTAAGATCAAGGAGGAGGCCGAGCGTCGCAAACGCGAGCGCGAGGAGCACACTGACAAGCGGCCCCTACGGAGCACGACGGCTGTGACGAAGAAGGTGAATTTAAATGCGCTCTAACCATTATATTGGTGAATCTAAGCATACCATGACAGGCGGATGAGGATAACACGAAGAAGCGCGAACCAGTCGCCAAACCGGCACCGAAACCGCCGTCCAAGGACAAGAAGGATACTGCCGTCCCCCGCGCAGTCAAGCCTCCTGCTGGTCCTACCGCCTCGACATCGTCAAAACCGGTTGCGATGCCCAAGTCCGCGCTCAAGCAACCATCTTCTTCCGCCGTACCTGCTACTCCTGGCGGTGCGAAGGCTACCGCGCCCAAAGTCGTCCGTGCCGCTCCTTCGTCGAGCAACCTCAAGTCTGCTGCAGGCAAGGGCAAGGCTCCTGTCAGAGAGCCGTCAGAGCAACCGCCGGCGAAGCCCTCGAGGGCCACATTAGCTCAGCCGGGCCCGCCGGCAGAGCCGCCACGGGTTGCGAGCGAGAGCATCGAGCTCCCCGATATCAACAGCGAGTACTCAGATTCCGACGACGAAGACCGACCCAAGCGAGACCTGCCGGACTGGGCGCAAAGCCCAGACATCGCTGCGGCGCTGCAGCAACAGAGCACCATCAACCCGGACGACATCTTTGGACGGATTGGGNCCTCTGCGTATGGAGGAGATCTTCCGGACGCGGCAGAGCCGCTTCAGGGCCCGCACGAGCTCGGCGAATTGGACGGGTACAGACGAGCTCACCGCCGAGGAGGAGCGCGAGTATGCGCGTCGGATGGGTTTCCGGTGAATGTTGGATTTGGAATTGTTGTTGTTCAGAGACAGTCGTATGCCGTCTGAGGACATTCCGCATGTTAAGTTGAAACGATGGTTCTATATTGCAGTACATCCAGTATTATGGTAAAGTCTAGAATAGTATCCGAGGTTCCGTCCAGGTGATGAAGAAATAGAAACACAGCGATAGCAGCTCTGAGGCCTTGGGGCCCTATGAGATGCCTTGTCGACAAAGTTTTTGGTGTCGTTCCCAGTCCGCTCTCTGGATATCATAAATTGAGAGTGAGTATGGTAATGCCTAATCACGGTAGGTCGATTCGAATATACCTGGCATTCGCTAGAGCAGTAGAAAGCCCCCTATGGAGCCACGAAGCTTAGCTGTGTGTGCTAAAGATCACAATCTTCTAACATACCTTGCAACCTCCACAGATACGGAGGTCAGTTGTTCGAAGCAGACCTCGGTGACACTTCATGTGAACTGTCAGTACAGGTTCCTTGTCAAGGGATGGAAATGAGTATACCCCAGAGTTGCTGCAGCGCATGTCATCAGGAGCACCGAGCATCCGGAGTGCCTTCGCTTTGAGCAGTTCACTCCTTGCCTGCGAAACACGCGCGAGAGTCTCGCGGGTGCTGGTTATCTCCTTGAAGTCGCGCGTAGCGACGCTGACATCAAGCGATTTGTTCAGCCATCGCTCTGCGTCGTCGAGCCTGCCCATGTGAAGGTATACTTCTCCAAGGCTGTTCCAGAGGGAAGCGACGGCAGTGTCTGAAGAGGGAGTGCGGGGCTCCATGATCTCTAGGGCTCGCAGGAGAAGCCGCTCCGCCTCGCAATGATTTCCTCGCGCATCCATGAAGCGAGCTTTAGAACGCAAAGATAAGGCTTCTGAAAGAGCGTCGTCCGAGTCTGAGCTCGAGTTGGGGGGTGAAGAGAAGGCGAGGCCATTGGAACCCATGGCGGGCGATGGACTCGGCGGTGGGGGTTGATGGAAGATGGAGAGATAGATGAGTTCATCGCTGCTGCCTGCGAGCGCAACTCAGGGGCTCGGGGCGGACGACGAGGGGCGAGCGAGTGCTGCTAAGCCATCTCTGGCACTCCCGCCACTTTCGGCGGGAACGGTCACGTGCGCGTGTTCCCTCCGAGTCGGCGCGCACCCTTCACCCGCCTTTCCTGCTCTTCACCCGCCTTCTACTCCGACATCCGTAGGCTTGTGTGCCGACGATCACCTCTTCAGTGTATAGCCACAACCTCACCGTATTGACCAGTCATATCCGCATTCCACGACAGCGCCTCAAACCCGCCCGGCCTGATTCAAAACGCTGCGTAGCTACAATGGCCATTGACTGCCCGATACCGCCTGTCGGTTATCCTCATCTGGTTGTGCGACCTTCCGACGACGTGGACGTTTCTACAGGTTCCTGTTCTCGCTGCTCTTTCTCGCACAGATAACAGCGGATTAGAACGAAAAAAGCATATAAGAGGCCCTGCAGCATGGTGTCCTCAGACAACTCATACCCTCCAAGTCGCCGCACATCTGCCCCTACGCGATGTCCCTCAGCTTGATCGTGCTTGCTCTTGCGGTGCTCGCTACAGCTGGTCCTGTACGAAGGGAGCAGGGCACCCGCATTCCCTTTCGTGGACGTAACTCCCTCATGTCGAGCGAGGGTCGCTTCGATCACGACAGGGCGGTACGTCAAGTCGTTCGCGACCACAAGTATGCATCTATCATCGCATGATCCCTTCATTCGTGCATTGGTGCTAATTGTACCATACTACCACCAGTAAACATCGTAACAACCTCATCAATATCGAGGCGAATCTTGGCAGAGAGGCTTTCAACGAGGGTGCCGAGATTAAAGCTTTCGTCCACCTTCCTCAGAGCAAACGGCAGGCCGAGGAGCTCACTGACCAGGAGGCCGAAGAATACTGGACTGGTTCCATACAAATTGGTACTCCTGGACAGCCCTTTGCGATGGACTTCGACAGTATGTGTCGTTACGTTTCGCGAAGAGGTCGAGTCACGCTAACACGCTCGCCCTCTTGCAGCTGGGTCTTCGGACTTGTGGATACCGTCTTACACATGCACGAGCCCAGAGTGCAAGTCCAAGCACAAGTACAATCCCAACAACTCCTCAACGAGTGTACGCCGCAATGACACCCTGAATACTGGATATGGCGACGGGACGCGTGTGTCCGGCTCTGTCTATAGCGACACCGTCGTCGTGGCAGGTGTAGAAGTCAAGGACTACACATTCGGCATCGCCGAGGCCATGACAGGGCAGACCGGGGTGTCCGAGGACGGCATTCTTGGCTTGGGCCTACCCGGGCTCATGACACTACCGAGTGTGCCAATCCTCTACCGCGCGGTGACCGAAAAAGCCATGCAGAAATACATATTCGCCTTCAAGCTATCCAAAAACCACTCGGAGCTGTACCTCGGCGGGACCGACGAATCACTCTACACGGGCGACATCGAATATCATCCTCTCATGGAGCACAGAGGCTTTTGGCAGATCGGAAACGCCTCGCTCAGCGTCGGCAGCACCGTAAGTTCAACAATTGGTGTGTAAAAAGCGCGGGATACTGACTTGCCACGCGCTGAACAGACTGTGGTGTCTGATGTAAAGACAGTCATTGACTCGGGCACCACCCTCATATACGGCCCGCCCGAGGATGTCGCCAAGTTCTACGAAAGTATACCGGGCTCTAAAATATATGACACGATCAATGGCTTCTACACTTTCCCTTGCGATACCACCCCCTCCGATGTCGCGTTCAGTTGGGGCGGTAAGGGTTGGTCAATCGATGCCGAAAAGTGAGCATCGCAATGCGTGTCGTCATCGAATGTAGCAGCTGACAGTGCTTATTAGCTTCAGCCATGGCCAAACCGAGGATGGCCAGTGCATTGGTGCAATCGCAGGGAGAGACTTGGGCATGGGAGATAATGTTTGGTTGGTCGGAGATAGGTATGTCGGGACGATTCGAAACCGGCTCGACGCCCGACTAAATCCAACGCATATTAGTTTCATGCAAAACGTCTACACGGTCTTTTCAGCCGACGATAAAGCCATTGGCTTTGCTGCACTCAAGTGAGAACCCGCGAGGGAAATGTACTCCTCGCAGGCTGAGGATCAAAAGACCACAGTGGTCGCCACGCGCTGGATCTGCCTAAAACCAGTGTACCAGGATCAAATAAATATCCAGTATCATCCCAGACCGTCCAAGGAAGCCAATCTCGTACATGATTGAAGTGCAAGTCCAAAGCAAACGTATTTACAGTCTATTTGATCCTGTTGAGCTGTTCGATAGTGAGCGGAGGTAGGTTTTCGGAGTAAATCACAGATGACATACCTGCTGGGTGTTCTTGTAGAGGCTGTAATCCAACTTGTCGGCCTTGTCGGTGATACGTGTGAGCCTATCGTTCTGGGTATCGAGCTCAGAGCTCATTGCCGTGCCGAGGGCCTTGAGACGCTTCGATACGTCCAGGATCTCATCAAGGTTGTCGTCAAGCTCGTCTTCGAGCTGGTCGTCCTCCTCATCCGCCTCGAACTGGTATCTCGAACGCTGGCTCTTGCGTGCCTGAAGCTCCGATGCGGTGCGGAAACGACCACTGCCGCCACCGATACCCTCCTCGTCGCCGCGCATGCCGTATGTTGCTGCACGACCGAGGCGATCCTGCGTTTCACGAATGTCGCGCATAGCCTTCTCTCGTTCCTCACGCTCCTCATCGTACCGGGCCTGGATCTTAGCTTCCTGAGCGGCGCGTTTGGCGTCTTTGTTGAAGGTGATGACGGGGCGGAAGATGGAACGGTTCAACTGCTTGAGTTCATCGGTCTTGTCCTCAGCTCGCAGAGAGTGACCCTTTGAGACGTCCAAGTGGCGTTCGGTATCCGCCAACTTCTCTATGAACACATATGGATGTCAGAGGGCATCGAACGCATCTCGCCAATGAATGGCACGTACCAGATTGAGACCCGAGCTTGGTGACGGTGTTGCGAGCGGTCTCCTCCGCTTCCCGAGCGAGACGCAGGGCATTACGAGTAGAATTCACACTGTCCTGCTTGAGAAAACGCATGCTCTGCTTGATACCCTCGACATCTTCCTCGGTCTCCTCACCAGGAGGCGGCGTCCCGCGCCGCGGAGGACCACGACCTGCAGCAGGCCCATCATCGACGAACCGCCCCGACCCTGCCTTCTTAGGATCGTAGCCGGCGAAAAGCTCGTTGCGATCGCTGTCGATGTCGCGTTGCCCGCGCGAGTAGACGTCTCCGACGGCGTTCTGGCGCGCGTAACGGTCGCCGTAGTTGGTGGAAGGAGGGGGGACAGCGGATGGGCCGTTGTATGGGTCGCCATCACGGCTGGCCACATAGGTGTTGGACGTCGAACGTGGATATGCGTTAGGAGGACGAGGAGATGTGCTGTTCAGACCGCGGGAGCCCAGAAGCTCAGCCCGAGCCGAGGTAGGCTCAGGCTGCACGGGAGGGATGAGGCTCTTATCTTTGCGCTTGAAGAAAGACATATTTCCGCGTCGAAAAGGAGGGTAGTGAGAAGTGAGGAACGGCGGGGAGAGGGAAGACAAGAGTTGGTTGCAAAGGTCGTTGCTGTGCGCTGTGCTGCCACCGCTTTATTCTTATGTACTGCTTGCCATCACGTGCGGCCGTGCTACTATATCTTCGCCGTCACCTCGAGCGTAACCGCTGGGGCTATACGAGCCTCGTCCTACCTTCGGACACATAATAAGACACGATAGTGTGGCAAGTAGATGAAGAAGCGGCACACGCATTAGGAGGGATATATGTGTAGATGAGGTAAATAGTACGATATGGTACAGCAGCCCCGCACATGCAGATCAGCTCTTGCCCTTCCCTCGCTTACCACCTTCCAGCTCCTTGCCCTTCTTCCCAACGACCGTGACACCCTTTCCGCTCTTGACGAGGGTCTTGAGCGCAGCGTCCTTCTGCCGCTTGACATCTCCGACGCCTTTCGGTCGTCCGAGTTTCTCAGCGGTCTTCTGGATCGCGTCGTGCACCTTCTTTTTCGCTTTCTTCTGCTTATTCCGCAGTGCACGCTTTTCTGCAGGCGTGAGTTCGCTGCGAGCACGAAGGTCACTCGACGCAGGAGCATAGACTTCCTCGGGAGCGAGCATGGTGGTGGTCGCTTTCGTGGTGGGAAGCGCAGATTCGAGGGTTGCTGCCGCCACATTCGCAACGGTCGTGATTGTCGCTTTGGGCTGTTTACCTATCAGTATACTGCCGTTCATGCTGAGGGTGGGTGTACATACTGCTTTTGGAGTGAAATGCGCGTTGCAGAGCGCATCGAGCTTGCTGCAGATATTCTCCCACAGTTTCTCGATCTCGTCATGCTCCTTCTTCAGCTTGCCGTCGCGGTCCTCGCCCGCCACGCCACCTGACCGCGCCGCGGTATATTCGTCCTCGTAAATCTCGGCTAGCGACTGCTTTGACTTGGTGTCCTGAAGTTCGAAGAAGCGCGACGGCAAGAAAGGCTTGTCGTCCACGGGCCGTCTGCGTACGACGTCGTCGAATTGGTTCTCGAGGATGCGGGATTTGATGCGTTCCTCGAGACTGTGTACCACTTCCTCCGTGATTACAGGCACGGACTTCATGACTCGTTCAAACTCCAAGTCCTCCTCGAGCAATGAGTTTTGTGGTCTTGACTTTGAAGTGGCTTCACCCATCAACGTCCAGTCCTTCTTCCCTACATTCTCCGCCTCTAACGACGCTATCTCTTCTCGAAGAGCAGCCATCCGCTTCTCATAAGTCGACATGCCTGCAACCCTCTCCTCAGTTACATGAATGCAGTACGAACGTATATAAACTCACCTTCTTCTGGTTTCTCGTCGTCGTCGGCGAAGAGGTCATCCTTCAGACGCTCGATCGTTTCATACCCAGCATGCTCTTCGTCGTCATCCTCCATGGACACGTCGCTGCCTTCGAGGTCTCCAACCGAACCGTCATCAAGCATCGAAACGTCCTCCAAATCCTCGCCATTGTCGAAACCCTCTTCGGCATCTCCTGCAGATTCATCTGTATCCTCTTCACTACCCTCCTCCTCCTCGCCGTTGCTGTCGTCTTCTTCGTCCTCTTCCTCTTCATAGAACATCGTGGAGACGGGTAAGTTCTTCCCCTTCGCTTTGATCTTCTTGACCCTAACCTCGTCGTGGAAGCGAACCTTGCCTTTCGACGGAGGGGGTTGGTCGGCACTTTTCGTCGCCTTCTTGACTTTGGGAAGTTTTGCACCACTTGGGGGATCGAAGAAGTCCTTGTAGAAGAATTCTGGGATGACAGGATGAGAACAGCGTCCTCTAGTAATTGCGTGAACATCACATACCGCCTCCAGCGTTGTCCGCTTCCTCGTCTATCTCAGGTTGGTCGTCGACAGAGGCGAAGTAGTCCACTTCTTCGTCTTCCTCATCGCTATCCTCATCGTCGTCTTTACTGAGCCGGCCGCGCGAGACGTTCTTCGACTCTGCAGCTTCGACTTCCGCATTGAAAGCGGCGAGGTCGAAGAAACCGTCATCGAGTTCGGGGTGTCCGCCACGGCGAGGCTTGATCTTGATTGTCCGCTTGCCTCCATTCAAGAACGAAGGCTCACCGATCTCGGGCTCCTCGTCGTCATCGTCGTCGTCCGACGGGTCTCTGAGTTCCTGGACGTCCTCGCCTAGCTCCGCATCATCGCCGTCGTCATCATCTTCCTCATCCTCACTCTCCTCGTCATCGAAGTCATCCTCGTCGTCTTCTTCATCCTCGCTGTCTTCCTCCTCTTCCTCATCTTCGTCGAAGCCCATACCCTCTAGCTCCTCCGGATCGAAACCCTCGTCGATGAGGGCCTGTCGCATCTTCTTGAGCTTACGTCCTTCGTCTTCATTGTCGCTCTCCGGCTCCTCTGCAGGTCCGTCAAGGGCGTAGTCGAGGACATCGCACACATTCTGCGTGCGGAGCTCTAGCTGGGCCCATATTTGTTCGTCGTTCATGCCCTCCACAAAGAGTCGGTTTATGGGTGTTTCCCTCATGAGGGTCACAGGAGCCTCAGGCTCAGGTGAAGGGCTGGCACCGCGCTTCCGTTTCTGTGAGCGTGTCTGAGGAGCATAGCTTGGCGAGATAGATGCAAGGAGGTCGTTAACGATGATACGCGACTTTTCCTCCGTCTGGAGCGCTGCATACGTCGTGAGAGGGGCGCTATACGAAATAAAGGGAAACATACCGAGGTCAAAGACGAACTGAGTGGCTTCCAAGGCTATCCTCCGAAAGTCTTCACTGCCGGTGGCTAGCGCTTCAGGCTTCTCCGCGATCAGCTTGGAAAGGTTCTCCAGCTGCGGGGGAAGAGTCAACTCTTCTGCAGGCTTCGACGTAGACATAGACTCTGCGGAAGCCATAGCGCAGAATATGTAGACGAGGTATCACCAAGAATGAGAACGAGGAATCAAGCTGCGAAGTCTGGCGGAGCGTCCGATGCGAGTGCTAGTACAGTAGGCGCCCATTCAAGTTTTTGCTCCCGCATTTGGACGTGCTGTTTACGCTTGTTGTCCAACAGCTTCATCCCACTACGCCTCCACGAGGCTCGCCAAGCATCCGAGCGTTGCTAACAGCCCGATCGGCGTCAAGTACTCTTATTCACTACAAATGAGTCGAGGACAAATACACACAGACTCTGTGATACTGTACACCGGCCATGGCCTATGCGGACCTCAAGGCAGCATCCACAACTTCCCCAACCCCTAGAACAACTTCTTCCTGGAGAGTCGGCCCAACAATCTGCACGCCGACTGGAACTCCTTTGTATATCTCGGGATCATCTACATGTGTAATCAGTATCCGCTCGCTCGTTGAGGTATTATAGCGACATACACATATCATACACAACACGGTCTTCCTCGCTCCAGAACACCTCGCGAACGGGCTTAGTATCCACCGCGGGGTCGACTTTAGTGACAGGAACGACAAGACCGGGGCAATCCAGCGTGTTCCAGATGACTGTGTAGATAGATGATCTGACGTATGTGAGTCAATTACTTGCGATAGCTAGTGACTCATTCCCATGGTTCATACCGTGTCTGCCCATGTGGGACTGCAGCATATGGGGCGACCGGGCAAATCAGAGCGTCGATGGGACGACCAGTTCCGGTTTCAGCTGCGGTAGCTTCCCAGCGATCTAGGTGCGCTTTCCGGAGTGCCTTCTTCTCCTTGTTTAATTGCCAGAGCTGGTACGCGGTCAGCGGTTGCCGAGGGATACGGAATGCAGGAATGTCGTTGGGGTCTGCATCGGGCACCATTGAGTTAATGAGAGGCTCGCCCGTGGTCAGGCACGAATTGTAGTCCTCGCTTCCATCGGACAGCCATATAGAGCGCTAGCTAGATGCGTCAGACTCTATGCCAAACCAAAAACTATCCACTCACCGCAACTGCAATATATTCTGAGTGTCGAAGAGACTTCCACTCGATCACTAGGTAGACATATTCAGCCTCCGCCATGTCATACATGATTCAATTCAATCGAGTCATCCTGCGTACCCTTGTGCCCTGCTGCCTCCAGAGCGTTCTTAGTTTCGGTTAGAGCGCGGAGTATCGGTGGATGGGGCTTGACCGAGCCCTCATCCCACATGATCCCAAAGCAAAGATTCTTGCCGCCATTGCGGTTCCTCAAGGAATAGTCATCTTGCGACCATGGTTTTGGTATGGTGGCGGGACAATACCTCCACGGCTCGAGATTCAGGATCCCGCGGACGAACGCGATCACCCCGGAAAGAGAGACCGTCAAGGGTCCAATGGCGGTGGGGATAGAATCTTGTCCGTCCAGAGAATTGACGATTCCGTAAGATGGCATACGATGACTCGAGGGCTTGAATCCATACAACCCGCAGAAGTGGGATGGGACACGGATGGACCTGGATGGAAGTAATTGAAATCAGTACCTATGCGCACGCCAAGAGAACCGTTGTACTCACCCGCCGATATCGGATCCGACGCCCAGCGGGCTCCCATGCATGGAGATCAGCGCACTTTCTCCGCCTGAAGAGCCTCCCGGAGTGAGCGTGCGGTTGTATGGGTTCAGGGTACGTCCGAAGACGTTGTTGTACGTTTCTCCCCACTGTGACTCGGAATTAGATTACTCCTCCATTCACGCGATAAGCTTTGGGCATACCATCAGCGTCTGCGGAACATTGGTGCGAACGAACAGAACGGCCCCGGCACGCAGGAGGAGTTGGACGAGGACGGCGTCATCCTCAGCCACTTTCCCTATCCAAGCGGCATACCCTGCGATGTCCTAGTCAACTTAAACATGGTCTATATGATAGAATTCGTGACGTACCCATAGTAGTTTCGAGCCCCTTGATTGGGAACTGATCCTTGAGCGAAACAGGCAACCCATGAAGAGGTCCCATCACCGTGCCGTGTTCCTTCAAGTACGCATCGAGCTCTGCAGCACGTTGGAGAGCTCTATCGATGAAGATTTCCGTCAGACAGTTGACCTGTCGGACCATTCAATCATATTAGCAAGGGCAAAATCGAAGAATTTCGACCAAGTACTGACCACCTGGTGTGCTATGATTGCTCTCTTGCTGAACGCCGTGGTGACTTCAACGGCAGACCATTCTGCTTTCGCGAGCTTCTGAAGGAGCACAGTAACATCCGGAGTGTCGGTGATCTCCAGCTCCCTGTCTGTGAGTAGACCGCAGGTCTGAGGGACGTCCAGCACGTTGACTTGCTCGTCCGGAACCGGTGCTATAGTCCATTCCGGAGGTATAAGAGTTTGTAGACGCTTTCTCTTGTCTGCGACCTGCTCTTGCCACGAAGTTGTGGTAGATGGTTGGAGGCTCATATCGGCTAGTGGGGTAGTAGTCCTGATGGATGTTACACACGCAGGCCAGCGGCCGTCATGGGCAAGTAATGGTCACGAAATGCGAGCTCGAATCAGCGATAGCTCTGGTAGTATCTCTCTCAGACTGTAGCTACATATACTTATCAGCAGGTCAGTCAGCTACGCCCGTATCAGGTGAGTACGGTTTCACGGTCACTTGGACTTACGACCGGGTGGCGGGAGCCCGGTCCTCCGCTTCACGGCTACTTATTGCGAGAGGTTCGGCCGTGAATATGCATGAGGGATGTGGCAGACATGAACTACGTCAGCAAGTTATAGATCACCATATACACACTTTGCCTATGCCGAGGTTATATGTGAGACTGGCAACGGCAATGTTGTGAAGCTTGAGATGGAGAGACGGCTCTGAACGAGGAGCCTGAGAGTCGAGACCCAGCGACTCCAGAGGCGCCTATCGGCAGATCGGCGATCATGCGTAGACGCCCGTTGTGCTTACTTCTGTTCTTGGAACAATGGGATCGCTGCACCCTCGTTACACGACTTTGTACGCTCTTTGTTGACACACGGCTCTGAGTCTGTCCGGCCTTGTCCTCTTATTGTTCTCCATAACCTGTCTGACATGGCTCTCGGAATGCACTGTCGTTGGCGAAGAATAGGCTACAAGCGACTGGGTACTTAAGTTATCTGGCTCTTGTCCCGGCGTCCTCATTCTCTCCAGTCAACTGCAAACCTCTCCCACTATCTCTGCAGGCAGGGTATCCGCTCTCTATTACCTTCCTTCTGCCTAGTATACTGTGCTACCTGCCTGCTTGACCCATTCTAACGCCACGCGTATCTGATCTAACACACGCTCTTCTGCCACGATGATTGCTGGAGTATCCAAGGCCATCAACCTCTACCTCGCGCCTCTGCTTTCTCTGACGTCCTTGATACTCATCATCTTTGCGTATCTGGCGCCGACTATTATTCTACCTACCCAAGTCGCCCTAGTGACTGTGTCGCCTTCTTTGGAGCTGACTGAGGCTCATTCGTCACAAGGAGTTGACGGCCCTTCCGTGTTCTTGGGTGCCCTAGGTGTGTTTCCTCTTACGCTTTGCGTAGGTCAACATATCACTGACGTTATATCAGGTTCATGTGCTCGCCCCAACCACGACGCAGCCGTGACCTGTACGCCTCCTACGGTCTCGCCGAAATATGGTATTGTGTATATTTCTCTACTGTCCGGCGAGTCTGTTCTAACCATGCATACATAGATCTCTCTGTATTGCCGAGTAACGCTCCAGATCTGCTCTCGGCACCAACGGCAACGACCCCCGCATTCATCGCTGTGTCCCTGGCCTTCACCGCCATATTCTTCATCATGTTCACCATGACCTCGTTCCGGGGCAAGATGGGCAAGTTTGGGAACGGGTTCGACAGGCCCGGCGTGCAGCGCGCGACCGCCTGGATCGGACTCCTTGGGTTCCTGATTGGTGCGTCTAACCATACGTCCATCTGACTTATGGCTGACTCTCACGTAGGTATCACATCGTTCCTTATTATCCGCATGTGGTTTGGGAAGGCGGTGGAGGACTTCAACGACGATATACTAAAGGAGGGCTCCGGCGCTCCCAAGCTCATTGCGGCCACTAGCAACGGCTTCATCAGTACGTCCTGACAGGCCTCCGAGTCACATTCTGCCCATTCTGACGCAGGAGTCATAGTGGTATGGGTTGCATACGCTTTCTATGCCGTACCCGTTGTGAGCTCGCTAGCTAAGCTCCATGTCACTGCTGGCGGCAAAGCGTAAGGCCTCCCCTCTTCCATTTTATTTGTAGCCCCGAGGGACTTCTCAGAGGCCGGCAACGGTACGGCTCCCCTGACAGCACCTGTATCATTTTATGACCGACATTTGGACTGGTCTCTTGGGCTTGTATCGTTAGATGTAGCATAAGTTTTGCACGATAATACAGACTTCTTCGCGATCAGTGGTGCCGTCATCGTTAGTTCGCGCAGATCACAGGCGTCTATGATGGAACCGGCGGCAATATTGAATGATCGGAGGACGCCGATCGCCCCATGCGTGCGGTTATCCTCCGCTGCGCCTTGTTGCCTCTTGCAATTGCAAGTTGCAACCTGCAGCTGTCTCCCAGACCATGACTCCTCCATTTGCATTGCACATCTGCATGCGCACTAACGCCTTTGCATGATATCCGACCCTACCTCTTGCACTTGGCTTTCCCTGTACCTGAGGATTGTATGCAAGGCTATGCACAAAGTTCGACGCCCTGGCTTGCCAAGACATCCTTCAGCGTTCTACTGTGACTGCTCATGACTCGTAACGATGGACCCACAATTAACGCACGTATGCTGCAGCCCATGCTGCCTCGGGATTGTCCGTGCTCAGGAACCACGTCGCTGCTGACCTTCTACATTGGGACCTGACTTGGATACCGGCTGCCAACATGTCTGTTCCTGTATTGTCAAGATACCCAGGAATTCTCCGCGCGGCGATGTCCTGTGATTTTATTTTGTGTACAGATGCAGCCTGCAATTCTCCGCCGACCATGCGGGTGACCGAGCCTCCGTCGCCCTCGGCGTGTGTCGCTACTGCAGGCAATTCATTCCTAGGGTCTCGCTACGGACGTAGTGAGAGCGCAAGCCTGAGTCCTAGTCATTTGGGTCGATCTGGGCACAACAGGGCTAACAAGGAGAGAAATTTCAGATACGGTGAGCACAGTCTCCGGTAGAATGTAGAATGTCAGTCTGCTGAATCTCGGCATGTCAGCCAGCCTCGCAGAAGTCTGATGGCTGGTGTGAGCCACCTGGGTGACTTGCTTCGCCTTCGGTGCACAGTTCCAATTATGGTCTGCAGCCCCCTTGTGCTCGTTCTGCCGCGCGCGCATCTGCGAACATATAAAAGGCGACAGAGGAACTGTGAGGCCTACAGCAGGTCTTACACACAGATCTTCTCTCGAGCTCGCCGACAAGCATGTTCAGCACGCAGAATCGCCGCATGGCCAGCACGCTGCTGCCTCTCGTCACTCTGGCGTGCTATGCAGCTTCCCCGACCCTCGCTTCGGCGATACCAAGGGCGCATGCCACCGCGGACACCGTAGCACAAGACCTCCAGACCGTCACGCAGCGTCGGTACGACACCATCGTCGGCGCGACCACTGGCGCGACGTCGATCTCCACCTGGTGAGTGCCGGCACGGGCGAGCGAACTCGGTGACGCAGCTGATCCTATTTGTAGGTTGTCTACCCTCCAGTCCAACGGCCAATGGCCGGATGTGGACTACACCGCAGGCTGCGACGCGCCCACGGCCAATTGGAAGGCCCAGGACCACTGGGAACGCATCTGTACGTATCAGAGCATACAGTAACATATGCACATCGCACCCGGGCAGCATACTCATGTCCGGCCCGTACAGTGACCTTTGCCTCAGCCTGGCATGGAGGCCTGAAGAACGCCGCCCAGTTTGTGCAGAGCAGCCAAGTCCGCTCCGCGCTCTCCTCCGCCATGGGCTTCTGGTTCGCCAACGACTTTCCCATTCCAGCCTGCCTGGACTCTGGCGGCGATGCGGCGTGTCCATGCGGCACGCCCGGCCTGTGGAACACCAACTGGTTCTCCAATGTGCGTGTGCAGAGATTAGGACATCTCGACGGTTATCTCGGGGTGCGCTAAATATATGCGTCCACGTTGGCAGGTCATTGGCGTTCCCACGTACGTAGGAGAAGTGTGCCTCCTGCTGGGAGACTCCCTAACTGCGTCGGAGCTGGGCAACTGCACGAAGATCACGGGGCGGTCTTTCGCCACCTTCGACACTGGGATCAACGGCGTCAGCGCAATCACTGGGGCGAACGCTTTGGACATTGCGAGCATCGGCATCGACGAAGGGCTCCTCACGCAGAACGCTACTCTCGTCTCTGCTGCTTTCGACCGTGTTCACGCGGACGCTGTCATCCAGAACGCACTCAAGGCGGACGGCATCAGAGCGGACGGTTCTTTCGGGCAACACACTGGAATCATCTACAACGGCAACTATGGCAAGGACTAGTAGGTCAATCCGCCGGATTCCATAGAACAGGTCTAGTGACACTCTGAAACAGCGAAAATGACTTGTTCGGGTTCGAGATCGAGGCCGGAGGTACCCAGTTCCAAGCCGGATCGGATTCAAGGACGGCACTGGAGACTCTTGTGGATGCGGATCAGTGGATGATCTTCCGCAATATTTTCACTAATATTCTTCATTGGGACTTCGTGAGTTTTTCTAAACCGTCGTTCTTGAGGGCATCTAGCTGAGTACCATCCAGAGCGTACTCGGAAGGTTCTTGACGGATCCCGTCGTGGACAATCAGTCAGTCTACATCTTGTTTCTCCGCCACATTGCGTGGCTCATCTTTGCCCACAGCGCGGACGAGAGCATCAAGACCAACCTGACGCAGCTTCAGGTACTTGGGCAGGAGTGGGGATCCGATGTTATCTTAAATGCTTTCAACAACTTGTCTCTCAACACCACTACGGCTAACTCTGGTAATCTGGTTGGCAACCGAGTCTTCTATGCCAACGACTATGCCGTGAGTGCAAAATTCTGTGTTACCTGCGATCCGCCCATGACTCACGGGCATGCAACAGGTCCAACGTGGCCCCGGCTACGTCACGACTCTGCGGATGTATTCCACGAGGACGCAGAACACCGAGTGCACGGACGATGCCAACAACTTTGGCTTCCACCTTGCCGATGGCACGGTCTATACACACATCAACGGCGACGAATACGAAGACATCGTCGCTGCCTGGGACTGGAACCTCATTCCGGGTATCACTGTCGATTACGGTGCCACGGCCTTGACTTGCAGCACCACCCGCCACACTGGGACGCAGACTTTCGTTGGAGGAGCTTCCGACGGCCTCGTCGGCGCCGTTGCCATGCGATACGAAACTCCTAGCTCTAAGAACCTGAACTGGCGCAAGACCTGGTTCTTCCTCGAGAACGACGTGCAAGTCGTCATGGTCGCACGCATCACATCTGCAACCACTGCGCCCGTCTACTCCGTCCTCGACCAGCGCAAGCATTCCGGCGAGGTGCTGGTGAACGGAGCAGCGACCACTGGAGGGAACTTCTCGCAAGCCAGCTCGCTGTGGCACGGCGGAGTCGGTTACGTGTTCAACACGTCCAATCCTGTCACGCTGTCTGTCGACGTCTCCACTCGGACGGGTTCGTGGTCGGCGATCGGGGCGTCGTCACAGCCGCCGGTGACAGTGGACATGTTCACGGCTTATCTCAGCCACGACGATCTCTCCAGCGCGATCTCCTACCTCGTCTTCCCCGCCACCACGCCCGACACCTTCCAGCAGAAGGCCGCGGCGACGAACCTGCAGATCATCCGGAACGACGGCTCGATTTCCGCACTGCTCGACGTCGCGAACCAGATGGTCTTCCTCGTCTTTTGGGAGAACACCGGCGGGTCGGTCACCGTCCCCGCCCTCGCCAAGGGTGGTGCGACGATAAAGGTTCAGTCAACGGGTAGCTCCAACGTGATACTGCGCATGGACACCTGGGCGGTCACCGTCGCAGACCCGACGCAGCTGCTTTCCACGCTCACGCTCACCTTCACTCTCGGCTCTGGCACCGCGCCGGCCGGGTGGGGTACCTCCAAGACCAAGACGGTGCAGTTCACTTTGCCGACTGGGGGTGTCGCCGGTAGTAGCTTGACCCAGAACTTGCCGGCGTGAGCTTGAAATGGAGGACAGCAAGTGACAACAGTTTGGTATGGAACGTGGTGGTATGTACATCTCTTCCTCCTCGGCCTCGTCTCTCCGTTGATGTCGCCTCAGAAGGCTCTTGTCTCGGGAATCTTGGATTGTATGTACTAACTCATCAATTGATCGGATTTGGACCTCTTGTGTCCGTATGTCAAACTACGTACGATGGACGACTGTTCTCGCCCGTCTCCGAGGTGGAGCGCGACCAGATGTCTTCGCCGCGGTAAGTGCGACGTCGAAGCGACGTCCGGCTCACGGGACGTATAGCATGCTTCAATCAGAAATTGTCTGGCCATACAGTGCCTGGCATACTCATGTGATGCAGAGACAGCGTGGTACTACAGGTACCTCTAATGAGCAGGAAGCAGGACTACTGAGGACTGTGCATGAGGTGAGTGGTTCGGTACGTGGTCTCGGGATCCAAGAGGGCTCACCGTTTGCATCGGACATTCGCCGCACGACATGCAGGAAGTCCATAGGAAGCTTGACTGCCTTCCATCGCGCCTCGGGGTCTTTGAACCGGTGGAAGATCTCCATTGATGGAACGGTCAAGGACTACCAGTCGCCTGCCGTGGCCAAGCCGCCGTATCCGACACCATCATTTCGGTGTTCGTTTACTCGACGCGGCACTATCGGGCCGAGGACGCACAGAACGAGCGTGACCGTGTTTGGGCGCTCTGCATGACTGCGTCGCGCTTCTGGCAGGTCGCGCTGACTGCGAGGACGGCATTCATCTCGCGCGAATGCTCGCCTTCTGCGTGCCTGCCCATGTTTCATCTTCCGTGTCATAGGACCAAGCATGCCATCTATTCGCACCCTGTCTCCGAATCCCCGTCAGCCATAGCGCGTGCCACATAAGAATGCGGCGGACTGGCTCCTCACCCGCACGTTGCCCCGTCCTCTGGCACTTTTCCATCGCCCTTGTCCAACTCAAGCGCGATGCCCCTCCTCGCGTCCAGGATGCTCGCACTCGCTTCTGGGATCGCCCTGATTCCGTGGCTCATTCAGGGCACGTCTGGCGCTGCCATCGACGTAGGGAAGGCCGTTGCGGCGACTAGCTCTGCAATCACCGCGTCTGGGACTGACATCGCGATCCCGTCCGGCAATTCAAGCCTATCCGGCACCACTTCGGTTCCACTCTCCTTCACTTCATCTCTCGCGGCTTCGGCGTCTACCACCGCGTCTGACTCTACAGACACATCTGCTGTGTCGTCCACTGCAGCGACTAGCACAGATGTCTCGGGGTCGACTTCCTTGTCGCAGACCTCCACGTCTGTCTCTACAACCGTCACGTCGGCCACCGACTCAGTTACAAGCCCGACTGTGGCTACGAGCACCTCAACGGCTCCTAGCCAACCCACACAGACACTTGACCCCGGCACTCTTGCCGACATTGCCACTGTGCGTGAGCGCAGACTGACCTTGATCCTCTCTGGCATCACTTCGACCAGCTCTATCTCGCAATGGTACGAATAGTTGCATAGTCAGAAGAGACCCGAATCTGACGTGCTTGCCAGGTTGTCTACTCTCGGTCCCGATGGCAAATGGCCTGATTCAGAGATAGATTACACGACCGGCTGCGATGCTAGGCGCGCTAATTGGTGCGTGGACTAGACGGCGGCACAAGTTGTTTCTGACAGACATACAGGCCTGCGGAAGACCATTGGAACCGCATAGGTTCGCATATTCTCTGTGAAGCAGATGACGCACGCTGACAGAACTCGCGTTTTGTAGTCAGTATGGCGGGTGCATGGCACGGTGGTGTCGAGGGCGGCTCTTCGAGCTTCGTGAACAGCTCGTCTCTCCTCGACGCGATCCATCTCGCCATGGACTTTTGGTTCGAGAACGACTTCCAGGATCAGGCTTGTCTCGACTCCGGCGGTCTCGCTTCGTGTCCTTGCGGTACGCCCGGCTTCTGGAACACGAACTGGTTCTCTAACGTATGTGCGCCATTGCACGCGAGGGACAATTCGTGGGTGTGGCTCACGTACCCTACAGATTATCGGCATCCCCGAACTTGTCGGAGAAGGCTGCCTCCTTGTCGGGGCGGACTATCTGACGGATACCCAGGTGGGGAACTGCACGCACATCCTTACTCGCGCGTTCGGGACATTCGACCACAACGTCAACGGCCTTGGCTTCCTGACTGGCGCCAACACCCTCGACGTCGCGAAGATCGGCATCGACTCCGGTCTGCTCATCAATAACGCGTCCATTTTGACGGACGGCTACGGGCGCATTCACAACGAAGTGGTCGTCCAGAATGCTGTGAAGGCGGATGGTATTCGCCCCGACGGTAGCTTCGGGCAGCATGGTGGTATCATTTACAACGGAAACTACGGCAAGGACTAGTGAGTTGTCTGCGAAGTGCTAGATGTTTATTGCTCGTACTCATTCGATAACAGTACCAACGATGTCTTGGCCCTCGAGATCGCCGCGGCGGGTACCCAATACTCTGCTAAGAACGCAGATACCGGCTCTCAGTCGGCCTTTGAGACATTGCTCCAAGGCGATCTCTGGATGATCTACCGCAACATTCTGACAAACGTCTTGCACTGGGACTTCGTGCGTCATTCTCTAGACCGTTTTGTTACTTATACTGATCGTCTGCAGAGTGTCCTGAATCGGTTCATCAGCTTCCCAGTTGTCGACGATCAGTGCGTATCCTCGGTTTACCCTCACTCCGGGGAATCAGCCTGACTTGTCTACGAATTCAGAGCTACGGGGAGCATCAAGATCAACATCTCGCAGATCCAGGAGCTTGGACAGCTCTGGGATTCGGATGTACTGCAATCTGTGTACCAAAGCCTGGCGGAGCCCAGCAATGACGCGAACGCGGGCACCATCAACGGAAACCGCATGTTCTACGCGAATGATTATGTGGTGGGTGGAGAGGCGAAGTGACAACGCTTGCGGCAGCTTAATTCGTCTATAGGTCCAGCGAGGCTCTGGCTATGTGACCACCCTGAAGATGTATTCAAACAGGACGAAGAACGGGGAGTGTACAAACTCGCAGAACGTAGGTCTTCTTAGCATCGCGCGTATAGACCTTGGAGCTGACAACATCCCTGTAGCCCCTCGGCTTTCACCTTGCCGATGGAACGGTGTACACCTATCTTCAAGGCAATGAGTACGAAGATATTGCCGCGGCTTGGGATTGGAACTGTGAGTTCTCCCTCGTCCTATTTTGTATGATGCACGGCTGAGAAAGATGCTAGTGATCCCGGGTATCACCAACGACTACGCTGCGACGCCGCTCACCTGCGATCACGAGCAGTTCACGGGCAAGGAGGCCTTCGTCGGCGGAGTTTCCACGGGGTCGATCGGCGCCGCGGCGATGCGCTACACCAACCCGTACACGGGCACGCTCCAGTTCCAGAAGGCGTGGTTCTTCCTCGACGGCGACGTCCAGCACGTCATGGTCTCCAGCATCAACTCGTCCACGTCCAACCCCGTCGTCTCCGTGCTCGACCAGAAGCGCCTGAACGGCAAGGTCTACGTGAACGGCCTCCCTCTGTCTCATGGCGGCAACTTCACCCTCGCGCGCTCGCTCTGGCACGACAACGTCGGCTATACCTTTGACCAGGGCCTCTTCGACGGCAAATTCGACCTTGCCGTCGACTTTGGCCCGCGCTCGGGCGACTGGGCCACCATTGGCATCTCGACTGTTGGCGAGACCACCGTCAATCTCTTCTCTGCATGGATCAACCACGGTTCGGGCGCGAACCTCGACATCCCCATTTCTTACACCGTCTACCCAGCCATCGGCCAGGAAGAGTTCCAGTTCAAGACACTGAAGACGCAGCTATACCCCATCAAGAACGACGCCTCCGTGTCTGCCGTCTTCGACGCCGCGCATCGTGTCGCCATGTTCGTGTTCTGGGGGGCGAACGGGGGCTCGGCCACTTTCGTTCCTTCGTTGCTCGAAGGCCCGGTGACCGTCCAAACAAACGCCAACGCCGCTATCATTTACGACCTCGACAAGCGGACGCTGACAGTATCTGACCCGTCGCAGACTTTGAGCTCTGTGCAGGTGGCCATCAGAGCGGGCCTGTTGGGTTCACGCAACAAAGTGTTGAATGTGGCACTGCCCAGTGGGCCGGGAGGGTTGGCAGGTAGTAGTGTATCTGTCAAGCTTTGATGATATAGTAGATATACTCTTATTTGGTTTCAGTGGGTCACAAGCCTCAGGGCAGATGGCATAATACAAGTGGCTGACCACATTAAAGCATCATGATTGCGTGGTACCGGAATGCGACATACGGCGTACAACAATGATAGAGGGAAATCAGAAAGCAGCGGGCTGCTCGAAGGTCTGCTGGAACGTCTCCTGGGGAGGGTACGCAGCAGCCTCCTCCGGCGCGGGGACGGGGGCAGCAACAACAGCGGGTTCGCGCTGCTCGGACGTGGGCTCGGCCACGATTTTGTCGAGAGGGGGCTCGAGGATCTGGACGGAGTCGGGGAGAGGCTTGCGGGGGCCGAGCTGACCCTCGGGATCCCAACCCTTCATGCTGGAGGAACGAGAATCAGCGCAAGTCGATCAGTGCAGCGTACATGACAACACCTACATCTTGACCTTGATACCAAGGACACCCTGACGGAGCATGACGTGCCTGACGGCGTAGTCGACGAAGTCAACAGCGGGCTGACCGGAGTGGATCATGAAGCCGTCGGTGAACTTCATCGACTTCGCACGGGCAGCACGGAGCTTGCCAGAGACGACAACCTCGCAACCCTTGGCGCCGGACTCCATGACGAAGCGGAGGACACCATAGCAAGCACTATTCGCTCATTAGCGATCACCCTTCTGCCTGCAGAGGGAATCTACTTACCGGCGGACAGCAAGACCGCCAAGGAGCTTGTAGCGGAGAGACTCGCACTGAGCGATGGCAGAGAGACCACGGTACTGGACCTTCTCGGCGTAGAGCTCAAGAGAGTTGTCGGGGAACTTGAAACGCTTCTGGACGAGCGCGGTGAGCTCGCGAATGCGGCGACCCTTCTCACCCAAGACCTCCTGAGTGTGGGTGGCACGGATGATGATCTATACCGGACCTATTAGCACGCAGAGCGCAGAATAGTCTCAGAACGGGTTAACTCACCTCAGTGCGAGCGTGGGTGACACGGACGTCGCAACCAGAGTAGCCCTCCTCAGAAAGCTCACGAGTGAAGAAATCGTTCAACTCGGCACGGAAGACACCGTCAGCGACGAACTTGCGCTTCTTGCTAATCTGGCCGGACATCTTGAGGGCGCGGAGACTGCGAAGAAGAGGTGAGCCCGGAGTCCAGCGTCATCCGCAAGGCCATCCCTCCATCCATCCCTTCCCGCAGCGAATTCTCCCCTCAAACCATCCCACAGGCCATCTGGACGAGCAGCGAGACTGTTTGAATGCTTACCTTGAGGGGTAGCTTGACGGTGGGAGTGCCGAGAATGTCTCTGGAGGCTTTGAGGCCGGCGTTGAAGGAGCACACTCAAAATCTGCGATCGGATGAGTGCGCTCTTTCGGGAAGCTCATTCCCACGATCACACCAGCGCTTACTGTGCCCATAAATTTCGCGCGTTGACGCGTCGGTTTGCCTTACCTTCTCTCTTCTGTCCTCCGTTCTCGGTTCTTGTCGTCCATGTTCAACCGCATCGTCGTGTGGTTTGGTGAGTACTTCCGCCATGTTTTATATTGCCTATTGCTATGCATCGCTATGAAGAGTGTTGTATTTCAACCATCCTGGCACCTCTTAGTCGACCCGCTACCTTGCTTCTCGAGCTCTGCTCCCGCTTGGTATCGCTGACATGAATGACCTTCTGAGCTTTTCCATCCTCGCATATCTTGCATGCGGACTTTTGCTGACTGCTTTGTTTTGCAGATCATAGTCGGAGATCGACCTCTGAGTAGTCTAGCGTGGTGGGAATACGGATAAGGTTCTCATAGAGCAATCATAGAACAGACTTTTGTGAGCTCTTCGGCCCTATCGTATTCCCTGCCCCGTAGTACCCCGTGAGATTGTAGCTATCGGAATGCATGCCCTCCAATCCCTCACGCCTGATATGACCAACTGGCCGTTCACGTTCTCCTATCGCGAATGCAATGGCCGACAAATGGCGACAACTAGTCTCTGACAAGAGACAACGTCAGCAGGAGTGTATACCCAAAGAATGGCTCGTCGCTTTACCCTCTGATGACTTATTGGACGTTCGGGCGTATCCCGACACATGCGGCCTACTCACTGAGCGCGAAGTAGCCATCACCAACACATGCAATGTGGACGTACTCCTGAACAAGCTCGCTTCGGCTGAGTGGTCTGCTGTAGAGGTAACTACTGCATTCTACAAGAGGGCTATCGTCGCGCATCAGCTGGTACGCACATCTGTGGGCCATTCACGGCAGTTATGCAGGCTAATGGCGCATCAGGTCAATTGCTTGACCGAAATATTCATCGAGCGAGCTCTCGCTCGTGCTGCCGAATTAGACGAATATCTCAACAGAACAGGCAAAGTTGTCGGACCCCTCCATGGCCTCCCCGTTTCGCTCAAAGACCAGATATCTATCAAGGGCCTGGAGGTAACCATGGGTGAGCACGTCTTGCCTCGTCAACGTCCGTATAATATCTTAGGTACTCATGCATCTCCGGCGGTATCAGGGTACGCATCGTGGATTGGGAAGTATTCTGACCGCGATGCAGTCATGACCCAAATCCTATACGCTTGCGGAGCCATTCCGTTTGTCATGACCAATGTTCCGCAGGCACTCATGGTAAGTATTCGTTATTCTGTGACCAGCCTCGCAAACACGAGTTCAAGCCCTATGCACACAGTGGCCCGAGACGTACAACCTGATTTTTGGGCGTACCAGCAACCCCGCCAACCGCACCTTGACGTGTGGCGGTTCCTCAGGTGGAGAGGGCGCCCTTATCAGCATGAGAGGCAGCCCGCTGGGAATCGGCTCTGATCTTGGCGGGTACATGGATTCTTTCCCTTGGTCACTCTCCATCAGCTGATCGCTTCCGCAGCTCCGTACGCTATCCGAGTGCTTTCAACGGATTGTACGGCCTACGCCCTTCGTACGGCCGCCTACCCTACAGTGGATGCGTGAACAGCCTCGAAGGACAGGATTCCTCGCCGTCGTCGCTTGGGCCGATCTCTGGGAGCCTGAGCGGGATCAAGACGTTCATGCGTGCGGTCATCGCGCAGGAGCCGTGGCTTCTTGACCCCCTTTGTATTCGCAAGAAGTGGGACGAAGACGCGTACAAGCTCGCTGAACACGGTGGAGGAGAGAAGCTTTGCTTCGCTATCGTGTGGGACGATGGGGACGTAGTGCCTAACCCGCCCGTCTTGAGGGCACTCGAAATGACTAAAGTTGCACTGGAGGCTGCTGGGCATACAGGTGCATTGCCTTACTCGCGCTATTGACCACAGCCATTGACTACATTCACTGGCAGTGATTGACTGGAAAGCACTGAAGCACCAAGAGCTGTACGAGTGTCTGGTAAGCTCGTCCATCCTACTCACCGCTCCAAACCTCTCATTGCGAGCTCCAGGCGTCCATGTGGATGGCCGGTGCCGTCTCTGATATAGCTGCGACGACCGCCGAGACTAGCGAACCACGCTTGACGTCTATGAGCCCCGAAGGATCTGCGCCAATCGAGACCGGAGTCGAATACACACCCGACATCTCGGCGTATGAACTATGGCAGTTACATAAGAAACGTACCAGCCTGCGAGAGGAGTACCTTGCACATTGGAGAGCGACCGCTGCGAGCACAGGCACGGGACGTCCAGTGGATGCTATCATTGCGCCCGTGGCGCCATTCCCGCCTCCGCCTCACGGGCTAACGAAGTACGTATAGATGTTGTCATGCTGACTGCTCTGAGTGTGACAGACAACGTGCTCATGGCTTCGTAGGATATCTGCGTACACCGTGGTGTGGAGCGCACTCAACTACGTCTGCTGCGTTTTGCCTGTGACAAGCGTCAACCCCGAAGTCGATGCGAAGAGGTCCCCACATGCATTCCTTAGTGTGCGTGACCAAGAGAACTATGAGTTATGTAGGTACCCAGTGGAAAGTTTCTAGCTCCCTTACAGCTCTGACTGTGGATGCAGATGAGCCGGAGAGATTCAAGAACGCTCCTATCGGTCTACAAGTCATCGGGGGTCCTTTGGAGGAAGAAGCTGTCATTGCGATGACTGAGGTAGTGGATGCAGCACTCAAGACCCTCTCAGCGTTCCCTGTGTGAGAGAGGCAACCTGGAAGTTCGAACATGTGTATGAATATGCGATCGGTTGAAGTACATGTACGTGGTCAGGGGTCTAAATATCAAGCACGGGCCTCGTTTACAAAGATGGCTGCACCACCCATGCCGCTGCCGATGCACATGCTCGTACAGAGGATATCTGCGCCACGCCGCTTGAGCTCTGCGAGGCCAGTGACTACCTGTCTTGTCCCCGCTATGCTCAACGTTAGAACAATCCACAGTGTGCTGTACAGTGCAGAACGTACTCATGCCTAGCGGATGCGTCAGCGCGATTGAACCGCCGCTGACATCCAACATGTGAGTAGCTGTACGAGGGTCATTGCCAGCGACGGCACTTACTTTGGATTGATCTTCTCGATGGGCACTTCGAGTTGTTCGACACAGTATGCAAACTGTGAGGCAAAAGCCTCGTTGATCTGCGTAGTGTTGTAGTATTGAGTGGGAAGCAATCATTTCCAATAGCACATAGGAATACGAACCTCCCAAACGTCGACGTCCTCTTTCCGCAATCCCGCTTTGGCGAGAACCTTAGGGATAGCTGCCACTGGGGAGATGCCCATATACCGCGGCTCGACGCCTGTATGTTAGACGCCGTCAGCTATTTTGGACACACAACCCTCGGTTAACGCCACGCACCGACAAATGCGCTGGTAACGTATTTTCCAAGAATCTCCCAACCCTCCAACTCGGCCTTTGACCGGGTAGTGAGGATGCAAAGAGCAGCGCCATCACCGATTCCGCTAGAGTTGCCAGCGGTGGATGCACCATCCTCCATGAACGCGGGCTTCAAGCCTGCCAAAGACTCTAGTGTCACTCCCGGGCGAACAGTATCATCCACAGAGATGACAGCCCCGCGGATCTCTACCGGGATAATCTCTTCGGAGAAGATGCCTGCCTGAACTGCCTGCAAAGACAATCTGTAAGGGCGAGGTCCTGTATAAGGAACGAGTCTGGGACTTGCCTTGGCAGCACGCGTATGCGATATCAAGGCGTATTCATCTTGCTTCTGGCGGGGGACGTTGTACGCTCGGGCTACCATCTCAGAGGTCCAACCCATTGGCTATATAGGTAAACGAACAAATTAGTGGTGAGTATTGACGATTGTGCTGAAACGATGTACCTGTACACAGTCATGTGCTTGGGGGTTTTCCGCAATTGCAGGCACAACCTCCGGGGTGGGTCGGGGGCTGGAGGCGCCTACTAAGAATATGCGAGCGACGGCGACAAGTTCAGAGACTTACTTCAAAGACATGCTTTCGACTCCGACGGCCATTCCCAACTGGATTTGCTGCGTCCTGATGGCGTTGGAAACGGTGACAATCGACTGTAAACCAGACGAGCATAGTCTGTTCACGGTCGAAATGGGAACCTCTACCGGGATGCCCGCCGCTATAGCCGCAGCACGGGAGATGTAGAGGGGCGAAGGTGGATGGCATGTTCCTTGGATGCAAGTAGTTACTAAGGGCGTTCACTATATATTAGCGTGAACTTACCAACACAGATGTCTTCAAGCAGGGCTGGATTGAGTTTAGTCTTCTCCAAAGTCGCCTGCGTGCATGACGTTCAGCTACATAGTACTCTGCGTGAATCTAGGCGCGAACCTTGAACAATGCATTCAAAAGCTCGTCCACCGGAACGTCCTTGAGCTGGCCCTTGCGTGCACGTCCCATAGCCGTCCTCTTCGCAAAGGTGATGACTACATCGTCTGGCCGCTTCGCGAGCAGCTCCGGTCGGCCCTTCGCTTGTGTCACAAACCCACGAGTGACTCCCTGGGTAATGCGTCGAGCTATGAGCCTAGATAACATGACTGCTGGTGGAGGCGCAGGAGAGAGACGGATGAGCAGAGCATTACGAGTGGGAATAGTAGGCAGCCACCGGGGCTCGGACGCGCTTTGCTTGATCCTGGCCGTCCTTCCCCACACCTCCCGATCGCTCTCTGCGCTAGATCTCCCGCCCGATTCCCATGACGCGCCCACATGACTCCCATCAATCCCGCCTCACGATTCGCGTTCTGCCCCGACTCGGACGGCCCCCTGCTTGAGTCCGTCCACCGTCTCAGTGCACGTACTCTAGGCGAACTACTGATGAACACAGAGCGTTGTGACAAAAGAGGTTCCACAGACTCTTCATTGACTGCGTAAGTGCGATTTAATCCCCTATCCTAACGCTTTCCGCAACTGGCGCGTGCACCCTACACGACATCGCAGCACCTGTGCAATGCATAGTCTGCGTCTCCAGCACCCAGGCAAGAGTGTTATAGGTGCGTTGGATTTTGCACCCAAGATGAACCCAAGTGCAATTATTGACACCTGGCGGGCACACTGCAGTCATCAGCCACATGTATTAGCGAGGGTCAGGATTCCTATAGACCGGCCCGCTGAGGTCATATCCAACAAAGCTTCTATGGTCAGGCCCACCGACGCTTCTGTGCAAGATATTCAGCGTATTGCTATCTATGCACTTCGTGCCTTAGTGCATCGACGAAGATTGTCCGGATTCACAAGACGGGGCCGTATCTAGTCGAAGGTTTTCCATCAACTCTTCCAGATGGTTTTCGACTTGATGGCTCATCTACGGCCTCTCTATCGCAATCCTTGCGAAGGTGCTTGCAGGACGTCTTTGAGTCTGCTACCGCTCTCAGAACACATGCTCTTCGAGTCAGTCGTCTTCGGCGCGACCGGCTCGTGAGCAAGAGCCCCTGCTTCGTCGCCAACGCTTTGGATGACGCAACCATCTATGCAAGCTCATAAAAAGGGACGGGGGTGGACGACTGCTCTTCAATTCATTGTCCCGACCACATACGCATCGTGGTACGGCAAACATGCCTCCTCACCTTCCGCGTCTTCTCGCTCTAGGGCTCGCATTGACATGCGCGGGGGCCGTCACTGTCAACCAGACAGCTTCAACGTATACCTTTGCGAACGACCGCGTATCGTTCGCTGTTGTGAAGTCGAATGGATACATCCGGAACCTCATCTTTGATGGCGTCTCGGTGCTGGGCACTTTGTCCGGTAACGCAGGCCAGTTGTACACAGGTGCGCCTTCAGTCTCCGTGCAACAGCACACGGTTCTTTAAACTATGTCCACACTCAGATTTCCCCTCGAATGGTTTCGCTTTGACCGGAGCCTCGGAGGGAAAAGTCGTACAGGGCAAGAATTATGCCGGCATCGTTCTCACAGACAATGATACTGCAACGGGATCATTGTACGTTCCTAACCACTCGCCGTATGACATCTGCCAGCTAATCCCGGGTACTCTACAGGGTGCAGCGGTCTTGGTTCTTGCGCGATGGCGAAACGGGGCTGCATTCGTTCGTCCGACTGGCATACTACAACGACACGCCAAAAGGAGCTTTGGGCGAAGTTCGAACCATGTTCCGACCGAATGGAGGCCCTTGGGCGACTCTTGTCACCAATGCTGAGCAATGGGTACGTACTGACGGCGCTAGATGCCCTCAACCGGCTGACACCCAAGTACAGGCTCCTACTCCTGGGGCGGAGGCCGTAGCAAATGAGGTCCAAGTACAAGATGCGTGAGTGATGAGGGCAATCATTTCCAAGCAGACGTTACTGATTGGATTGTCGCAGTACATGGTACCTAGGTCTCACGCCTAGCGATGCGTATGTGCAACAAGTAAGTCTCCAAGTTGTGTATGTCATCAACGAAACGATCTCATGCTCGCGAATTCTTCCAGGAATCGGACTACTTCACAAAGGTATGGCGTTGTATCACCTCCAGAGGCATTACATATTCACGCATTGGCGTAGTACTCCTTCGCAGACAATCAGACTAACAAAGCGCACGGGCTGTATGGTCAAGGTCCAGACGGCACACCCATCGGAGCGTGGTGGGTTGTCAACCAGAAGGACACATTCTTCGGTGGACCTGTGAATGATCTTCTTCACTAATCCCGCGTGCACAATTGCTGATGTCTTCGAACAGTTCCACGTCGACCTGATGGTGGATGGAATCATCTAGTGAGCCCATTCATGTCAGTGGATTAGGTGTAGTTGCTGACTTCGGCCGATAGTAACAAACAATCTACGAGGTGAGAGCAGTAAAGTAACTAGCCTCAACGGGAATGTGCTGAGGACACTCTGGTGGTAGTCATGGCGGTGCTACGTGAGTGGTACTGAGCTCCACCGTTCTTCGCTCTACACTGACGCATATCGTAGATCACCGAACATTACGAATGGATTCGACAGAACGTTCGGACCGCAGGTACGTCTTACACAGATACTCGCTCAACGCCCTTCTCACCAATCATGATGAGCAGTTCCTATACTTGAATCGTGCTCCCAATGCGAGGTATATGACATATTGTCAACGCGATGACAGCACTCTCCTGAGCACTTGTGATCTACGCAGTTTGCACGACCTCCTGGCGGACGCCGAGAAATATGCTGACCCGTCTTGGAATGCGGAGTTCTACGACGAGATCGCTCCTTATGTGAGTAGTTTCTTCCCGTATGACACGCCTCCTGAGTCCAACATTATACTCCCAGGTACACGGCTATGTACCCACCCGGGCTCGCGGCTCCTTCTCGGCCAACATTCAAGTGCCTCATGGCGCAACGGACGTTATAGCGATCCTGAGCGCGAACGGCGTCCATTTCCAGGTGTGCAGCATTCCTTCGCACTTGGAGTATGTCCTGAAACGGCACCTGCAGGATAGCGCTGCGGACCCCTCTGCCTATCAGTATTGGGTAACGGACGCGCGCGACGGGGTCGTGAATATCGATCGAGTGAAAGCAGGAACGTATCGTTTGACGGTCTCTGCCAGCGGTGAGCTTGGATCCACAATCCTTGAACTACTTGAGTATTCACATCATCCGGTAAAGGCATCTTTGGCGACTACGTGCAGGACAGTGTCGAGATCAAGGCTCAGAGGAATACTCATGTCAGGGCAACATGGGTCCCCGAGTCTGCGGGGACGGAACTGTGGCGTATCGGCGTCCCGGATAAGACTGCCGGTGAGTTCAAGAACGGATGGGAACGCGATACTACGCATCCCAGACAGCCATCCAGTACGTGTCCTTAGTATCTGGTTGTATATGGTTGCCCTCAATTCACCTTGAACAGAGTATAGGATTTTCTGGGGCGCGTGGGACTTCCCGAACGAGTTCCCTGGCGGTGTAAACTTCACTGTTGGCAAGAGTGATGAAAGTCGCGATTGGGTATGTGTAACCGTGGCTTACTGGGCTATACTCAAGTTGACACCACTTCGATCTTGCAGAACTATGTTCACTGGTCTCAATACGGCCCGACCTATACGCGCAATGATACCGTCACAGGTATTACATCCTCTCAAGATTTACATGTTTTTCGGTCGACTCATTAATGCCATAACTTATCAGACATCAACCGGTGGACAATCAACTTCGACATCGATACACACACTGCACGGAGGCTCACTTCGCATTCCGTCGTCACATTCACTATTCAGCTGGCTGCCGCCAAGACGACCGCTGGCAATACCGATGCTGACCAGGGTGCCTACCCTAGCTTCCCGGTAATTGGCGTGGTTGGTTTTTTACAACCCATGCGCTAATCACGACTGGATAGATCAACACCTACGTCAACAACGAAACTGACCCGCTCTCGTGGACGATTCAGCCCTATGAGAGCAGCAGTTGCGGAGAACGCTCCGGTGGGTCTATCCAAAACAGAGCAACGCAGCCTTGACATTGACCACATCTTAACGTGTCCAGCTATATCTTGTCATCTACTTACCAAGAAGTTCCAATTTCCTGGTACGTGGCTGAAGGAAGGAGCTAACCAACTTGTGGTGAGTCCGGCCGTCGCAGGTTTTACATGGATCATGTCATTGAAATCGTTCATAGTTGGAGCTGCCACACGCTGCTCCAGTGGTGAGCGAAGTTGTCTTCACATTAGGGAGTACGAATGTCTGACGGTTTGGAACATAGTACGTGCAGTACGATGCCCTCAGGCTGGAGCTTCAGTGAAGAAGGTCGACCGTAAGAAAGCGGAACAGTGCTCGAGTTATTCTGCCAAACATGAGAACAATCATGTACGGATCCCCTCCAACAACAAACAATATACTATGCTATATACAACTATTCGGTCCTCAGATATAAGTGTTTAGCACTAGATGGTATATGTACAGCAACACCAAGCAAGCAAAGCGTAGATAGCAACGAGATACGGTGAGAAATAGTGGTCACAGGAGAAGACGGCTCGGCAGACAAGCAAGAGACAAGATGATCGAGATGCAAGTGACGTTGGTATCCTTCAAGCGTCAGCGGAGGCCGCATCGTCTTTAGCCTCGCCCTTATCGTCTGCCTCAGCTGAGCTACCCGGCTCATCTTCGGCCTCGTCATCACCATACTGAATGGGAGGCTGGCCGGGGATACGCTTTGAGAGGAGGGGTGAGCATACGTGCTTGTTGATAGGAGCCGTACAGGCGTACCTTCAATGCGAACTTGCATACGAGGTACCCTTCATGATTCAGGCCGCGTTCCATCCAAGCCTGGTGCATTTCTTCGTGAGCGCCAGCGATGCCAGAAGGCAGCATGATACATACTTTCTCGACGGTGTAGAGACCGTCGTACCTGTACCCTTCGGCGGGCGCAAAGACGGAGTCGAGCTTGTAGCCCCTGATGACACGTACAGGCTTCTTCGTCTCACAAGACCTCTGTCATGCCAGATAGGTTGAATGGATGCCGGGAGGATATGGCCGACCAGGCGCACCTGTAAAGCCCGATTAAAGGGATTCTCGAATGTTTGGTCGCAGCTTTGTGGGGCAGTGCGTAACTGCAGCAATATGGGTCAATGACTTGGACCATCAGATTCTGTGGAAGGGGAGTTACGCACGTTCTTGGGTTTGTCCTTCGTACCCTTGAGGTCGCGTCCACCTATCTCTCTGTGTGAGGGGATGAAACGAGCACATTACTTATGAGTGTCCTAACCTGAACCGGTGAAGGTGCTGAGAGACACGAGTCAGGATATGAACGATCATATAGCACTATGAAGCGAACTCACAATGCCTCTCCCAAATCGACGTCATCCTCATATCCACCCGACAGAGCCACCGAGTATGCACCTTGAGGCCCAGGTGATATACCAGCAACCCACGGCCTGCAGAAGTCTTGTAAGTCGCTATAGCCATGTGGAAGATGATCTACTTACGCATGAACAGCGTCCATACTGCACGCTTGGCTGCAAAATACAAGTTAGAGCACACCAACGAGATGTCCTGCAGCGACGTACCGGGTTTCCCACCAACTGCCTATGGGAACACCAGGTATAGCTCCGTAAGTTTTCCTACAAAGACCGTCAGACAGCGCGTGCGGTCCAAAAACAAACGAATGTACGGGTCATGCTTCCTCTTCGACACGTCCCTCGGGTCACCCTTCATTTCCGCACGCTCAGCACTAGCACTAATGACGCGTGGAAGTGCGCGACGAGCCGCGACAGCGTGGTCCCCATTCTCGTTGTAGTTGAGGGACTTGCCCTTGTTGCGCGAGCTCCGTCGCAGCCCCGTAACCTCGCTGTCCTCGGCCACAACCTTTGCGAGCTTCTTCGGACGCTCTTCAGATTGCTCGTCGGTGTCGGAGGTGGGGCTGTCGAGTGGAGGCGCCTGCCGTTTCTTGGACGCGGCAGGCTTGCGTTTGGCCTTGGGCTTGAACTGTTGCTTGAGGTTGCCAGCATCGAGAGAAAACAGGATTTCCCTGTTCCTCTTCATGTTCTCAAACCGCTGCAAATCAAACTCCATCTTGTCCACTGAGTACCCACAGAAAGGCGTACAGACAGGCAAGCCAAGTGAAGCCGCGACGAGAAAGCGGGGGAAATGATAAAGTGAGCGCGACTCGCAACGCGAGACTCGGGCTATTAGCGCTGGGGTCGATTTCCACGTGACCGCGTCAACGTCATGGGCGCGTATGGTATGTGCCAGTGGAGGCAATGACATCAACTTGCAAGGCTCGAGAGTCAGCTACTAGATACTACTCGTCCCTCCCTCCCCTCAATAGAGCGCCTCGGTACGTCTGCCTAGGGGAGACTAACTAGATACTAAGATAGCGCCGCAACGAACCTCTAGCCATTCTACCCATGACCAGTGCTACACTCTCACCTAACTCACTTGCTCAAGAGCTGTGGCAAACGGCTTGGGGCAAGCCGTGGCCTTACCAGTCATCAGACAAGATCACCAAGCCAACAATCGTCGCGGACGAGGATGTACCGATGGTGGTCGATTCATCCGATGACCGGGAGGACAACGACGGCGAGAACGATTCCAGCACGACGCCATCCGAGTTGGAGTACACGTTTCTGTACAACATCAAGTCAGTCGTACGCGCGTGCTTCGGTAATGAAAAGGCGGTTGGAGACGTCCTCGTCGTTCGGGCGGAATATGTCTTGCTCCGAGAAATGCTAGAGACCGGCTACGCCTCCAGGACCGAGGCGATCGTTATTACGGGCCAACCTGGCATTGGTGAGCTTACTTAAACTACAAGAGTTGCTAACCGTGCCGATGTCGGAGCAGGGAAGACCGTTTTTCTCCTGTATCTTCTCTTGTGGCGTCTCGAGCACAAACTGCCTACCGCAATCCAACTAGCTGCCGACACTTTCGTCACGTTCGATGACAAGGGTGCGGTCGATTTGTCTACGGAACAGAGAATACGTCTGCAGGACGAATACTGGGCCCTCGCGGATAGCAACGCCCAAATCATCCAGCCATGCGCAGTCTTCTTGAACTCACCTGTGCGTCACGTCATCCAAGCATCGTCGCCGACACCGGATAGGTGGAAGGAATGGATTAAACAATCCATGGGAAGGGTTGTTGTCACAGACTTGCCGCACACGCTCGAGGTACTGGCCATCATGTATGTAAATCATCCCAGAGCATATGACGTTAGAGGCTGATTCGCCGTGCATCACACATGAATAGAAAACAACTTAAGCTCGATATGGCGGATGCGTATCGTCTCATCAAGAAGTAGTGCAGGCCGCGATAGCAAACGACCACAGCAGCCCCGAGGATGGTCTCCGGAAGGTCTGGTCGAACTTTGACAAGAGCGTTCGGGAACAGCGCACCTGGCATGTCGTTGTCGTTACAGACACCCAAGAGTCGGCGCGACGTTACGCCCAAACGACGGCTGAACAGATGAAGAATGTCACTCTCGGACAAGCTCAGCTTCGGGTGCAAGTTTGGGGCTGCGTCCTACCGCCGGAGTAGGTTAGCAGCGACTGGCTTGTCCATGCGGTTGGCCCCAGATGTCTCTCCTACTTACTTTGATTATCATATCCGACTTCCCAACGTCGTCTGTTTTCTTCGGGCAGTCGGTAGAGGCAATAACATCGTCGAGGCTGCTGTCATTGCGCTCTTCATTCAGGCCAGAATGGATGCTGTGAGATCGGATGCTATACCCCGTTACAGATACAACAGCACATATTTGACGACATAGATACAGCATGTGCTAGATGAGCAGTGATACATTTGATAAATCCCCCCNGGAGCCTTCTGCCACTCTCGTCCATCCACGGCGTCTTCATGCGCACGCCCTTAGCTCAATTAGAAGCCTTGCTGGGCGAAGTCCTGGAAGCCTAGGAAGTTAGGAGCGAATCCTGGCGGGGAAAAAGGTCTTGCATTGACACCCTCGTACATCGGCACACGGAACGGATTCGGGTCCGGGAACGGGCTTGCAAGCGGCGACAGCTGCTGCTCCGAGAGCGCTTGCGATAGGGGGCTGCCCATGATGCTCGGGCTCATTTGCGAGAAGTCGACGCTACCACGCTGGCCCGGCAGGTCGTGCATACCCTCTGCGGAACGTTTTGAGAAGGGTTGTATGGTAGATAGCAGGGGGCGGGACTTGGACTTACTGCCTATGAACTTGCATTTCCCCTGTTTTCGGAAGACGCATTTTGGTCCCTTTGGACAAAAGTGATTCATAATACAAGCGTCGCCGAGTGGACAATGGTTCCCTGAGGTGCATCGTGAGGCGCAGTCGAATGGCTCGGGGAACGAGACATACCATTGTTGACGGTAGGACATGGCCATTTCTTTGCATTGACCCGTAGCTCGGCGACTTGTTCCGGGGTTAGAGGGTAGTTGTGCTCGTATCTGCAGTGATCTCCATTGTTGCATTTAGCCAGGTAGAAGAAGTTGCATGGAGGAGGTTTCTCTGCATAGCGGTTAGAAGGGCCTGCTGGAATGAATGCAACTCTACTCACGTTTGTGAAGAGGCTACGATACCACGTGGATTTCAAAAGCTATTGGATATGGCATACGATGTAGACGCACCTGCGTGGGGTCGAGAGGTCGTGGTTGCTTGGAGGGTGTGCACTTGGCGCCATTGACCGGCGTGCCCGCCTTAGAACGTGCTTTCTGGGCTTCCTGAACCTGAACTTGCTGTATAGGCTGCTTTGCGGGTTTGGGGGAATTTACCGACTTGGGAGAGCTCGTAGCACTGCTGGTAGCGGTGGCCACAGGTTTCGTCGCAGCTGCAGCAGCAGCCGCCGCGGCCGCTGCTTTCTTAGTTCCATTAGTGTACAGCTTCTTCGTTATAAAGATGCCCTCGACTTCGAGTTGTGGGAGGTTCAAGCTGTTGATCTCGTGTGCGAGGTCTTTGTAGCCTTTCAGGAGGACGACCTTGTCTAGAAGGCCCTCATTCTGTAGGAGGTTGAGTGTAGAAGTGTAACCGTTATCATGCGCGCCTTGTATAGCTATGAGCGTCCATCCTAATGACGTATATAGCGAGTACTCACCACCAAAGAAGACCTTTGAGGTCTGCGGGAAGCGGGTGAAGACTCGCAGGCACTCCTTGATCTTCGAGTCTGCGGCTTCTTTGCCGTTGCCGACGTCGACGATCGAGAACAGCGGGGAGGACTGGTTGAACCCGAGCACGAACGCCTCGAACTCCTCCGCAGTGCATACAGCGTTTCCCGTCAGCGTCTCGACGAGGCCGCTCTTGTTGCAATAAATGGTGAGCCATACTTGGCCGCGTCCAGGCACCGAAGCTTCGGTCGGGTCGATCGAGGCAATGTAATCCGTGAGGCCCTTAGTGAGCAACATCGCGGCCTGCCGCCCACCCGCCTGACCCTGCTTAATAAGGTCTGCTGAGAAGATGTTCCCATCTCCGTCGATCAGGCAGAGTATGAGGGGATTGTCTTCCTATGAAGGGGGAAGGGTTAGAGGGGTGATTGAGGACGGAAGTGAGAAAGGGAGGAACAGGGCAGACGAGCAGGGTCCAATAACTTACCTTGAGTGCACCGATGCTCCGCTCGAGCTTGAGCACAGTCTTATTGAGCACCTTCCTGTCACCGTCGGCAGTTTTGAAGGCCTCTTTCCATACGGACAGCTCCCGCTCAAGCTCCTCGACGCGCGCCTCGAGTTCCGCGTTTTTGGTGAAGGTCTTCTCAAAGAGGGCTGCGCGAGGTCCCACGGTGCGTAATGCGAGCAAGCGAGGCACTGGTCAGAAGGCAGAAGCGTCGGTCCCATGGGATGAGGACTCACCGGTCTGGTCTTCGAGAAGTTGTTTCCTGCGGCGAAACCCTAGAGGTCAGCCCATGTACCTTTACCGTAGTGACAGGGAAGGAGGAGGGTGGGACCGGGACAAAGAAAGTGTATAAACGAGTGAAGAGGCGCACCAGACGGCAAAGTCGGAGACCGTGTTTACGCTTTCATCGTCCATAATCTTCCTTTCCTTAAAATGTTGGTAGGTTGTGCAGAGTGTAGAGTGTTAGAAGTGGTATAGGGGGTTATGCATGAACCCAGAGGAGGAAGACGGTCCTTAAGAGTTGTTGGAGGAAGGCAGGTGCACTGCGGCCCGTATCCTCGCTTCGACCACAATGGGCAGATCGGGGGTCTGATCTAGGCGCCCATATACAGCACAAAAGCACATGGTTACCTTCAGCTCGTAGACGCATGAACGGGCACGAAAGCATGAGAGTGCAGCTAGCAACAAGGAATAGACGACGAGGTCACTGCTCCTAGTGGTTATTGACGTGCTAAATAAAATCATGCGGATAATATGACGTGTTGAATCCGAGAATGTGCGATACAGTACAATACATGCTGGTAGTGTGCGAAACCGACATGCCCAATCAATCTAGACGAACGCCGAACCGTCGCTACGCATTGTCCACGACAAGACGTGCTGTCCGCAGAAAGACCTCTCTGGCCACACCATCGTCGCTAAGCTGGGAGCCAGCCGCCCCGCGCCTTGACCTTTTCCACATCTTCCACACCCCTTCCAACGCTGCATGTAGATCCGCTGCGCCATCGTCGTCGCCGTCCTCTGTGATAGGTCCGCCGCTCTCATTTGCATTGGCGCACTCAACACCGTCCAAAAGGAGAGACCTCGGGACGCCTTGCGCCTGCGCAAGTGACTCGCTCTCGGCGATGATAGCAGCCGCGACAGCGGCGCCCACACCGCTCAGGCCCAATCCCGGTGAGGATGATAGATCAGAATCGTTGCTGCCACCCACGGTTGGCGAGCTGAATTCTTCTTCAATATCGAAGGACGCATCCGGCGCCGGGCTGGGGGAGGCGCTTTCGCGCGGTGTGATGCTCGCTAATAATTTGGCCAGTGCGGTCGGGGATGCGGGGTCCCAGCGTGAGCTACTTCTTGGGCGCGAGACCAAGGTAGCAGGGATCGGGAGAGGCTCTGCATAGGTGTCTTCTGCAGGCACCCGTACGGGGACCGGTAATGGAGCAGGTGAGGTGAAGTCCTTTTCGGCATCGGTCGAGACTGGCGGAAGTTTCCGACGAGCCTGAGGGATCGGGGAAGGGATAGTCGAGTCCGCGGTACCTGGAAAAAAGGTGCGCGTGAGCTTGATCCTGTAGCGACATGACACAGCGACACATTCACATGGAGACTCGTGTGAAACGGCGAGTATGCCGCCAAATACATGAGACTCGTAATGATGCGTGAGATCAACGTATGCCAAAGATCTGACCTTGTACTGATGCATATTGCGCCCAATAGGCATCCTCGGACGAAGCGGAATCCTTCGCGGACACCGGTGCACTACCGCCGTAGAGGCTGTCCCCTATGTCTGTAGAACCGTAGGCGTTCCAATAGTCATCATCGTCGCTATCATCCTGCGGCACGTCGTCACCGTAACCTCGGCTGTACGGCGCAGGGGAGAAAGTTGGTAAGGCGGCTGGGTGTGGAGGCGCGGGTGGAACCAAGACATCCTCGAGGACGCTGCGACTGCCGGGCGGGAAGGGCATCAAGTCGGTATTGTGATACTTCCACTCGCCAGAATCATCCCATTGAAGGATCACCCTTGGGCCTTCGCCGCCGTACCCGGAAAGATCGACGTGCGCGTAGAAGTTCTCGCCGTCGAAGGAGTACTGGATGGGATATGCAGAGGGCTGATCGTCATCCAGGGGGCGGGGACGAGACTCGAGGAGATCAATGATTTGCGTGTTTCGCGCTGGAGACGACGGCCAGCACAAATACTCTTCAGGTTGTTCCGGGGACAGCTGGAGGAAGTGGTGCCGCTGGAGGAGCGATTTGGAGAGAAGATGAGGGGGAAGCGGCTGGGTTAGCTGCGAAGGCGGAGAGATGTACTGGAGGAGAACATGGAGGACGTTGAGAGGGACTGGCTGGGGGTTCATGGTGGGGGGTTGAGAGAGAGAGGTGGGGGAACCTGAGCCCAAGGGGCCGTTNAAAGTACCGTCGTGCTCAGGTGGACAGAACGAAGGATACTTAGAATTGTGAAATGCGGGGNTGCGGGGTCGCGCGCGGAGGGACGCCTTTCCCATCTAGGCGCCCGCTCTCCGCCAAATCGTTTCCGCGCGCTTTCCAATGATCTCGGCAGCCGCCGGCCACTCACCAGCACGACCACGGGNCGCTTCTCTCCTTCAGCAGAACGTCCGAGACTCAGACCCTCCTCGCCTCAGGCTGCAGACGCAGTGCTCAGCTCAGCTCTCCCTCCTCCCTTTCGCTCCTTCTCGTTTCTGGTCTTCGTAATCATCCTATCCACATTATGCGGTGTGCATATATCCTTGCTTGTCTCCTCTTGCCGTTCGTGGTCGTAGCACAGGTACGTGCTCCGTGATGGCTCTTATTCACTCCTCGCTTAACACCGCTCTGTCTCCACCTCTCAAGTCTACGAACGGGACACAGGCCACCCAGAATACCGGGACGCAGTCTGGCAGCAATACTCAGCCAACAGGCAGCGCCACCAATGGCTCCGGCAACTCTAACACCAACGGTACCACGCCTACCCCTTCCGTCGTCGTCTCTACTTCCGTGTCTGTTGGAGTGACAGTGGGATCCAATCGCGTTCTCTCAACGATCACCTCGACGTTCCTCTTTACCAGCACAATCCAACCCTCTGGCACGACAGGTGGATCAGCAGGTGGATCCGCGGGAAACACAGCAAAGACAACTTCGACTCTACCTCCCGCGACCACTGCGCCGACCAATATCCCTACTGGCGGAAACCTTCCTGGAGGCGCCCCCAGTCCTGGAGCGTCGGCAGCTGGCGGTGTTCTTGGTCCCAACGATGGCTATATCGCGGGTGCTGCAGCGCTACACATCAACTATCTCCTCAGCACAATCGCGTGTGTAGCAGTAGGAGGGGCATTGGTGTTGGTGTAGATCGTGGTCTGAATGGCGTGGTCGGGTTTTGGTAGGGTTGTCTCCTGTCTGGACGCATTTCGCTTTGCATGGACATTCTGTATGACAATTTACGGACATACTATTTTGATGGCATTCTCATGTTCTGGTTCATGTCCTCTAGCTGGAACTATCTGATACTGCTACGCACGCTTCCTTCATACGTATTAGAACGGATAATCTCATAGAGCCCTCGCATACGAGCAGCATGATGTGTTCAACGAATTTTTCGGCTGAGTGTAGTGGCCAAGTGTGGCACGCGAAATAGCCGTGTGAGCATTGGATGCTGTGCGTGCGCGATAGAGTTTGCTCTGTGATCGATGTACCGAGCACTTTTCTGTCGCAGGTCCCTGCAGGAGCCTTTTCATCCTCTTGCACGCACTGCTACCACTCGTGTCGCGCTTGCTGCGTCTACTGTGAATCTCGTGCAAAAATCCCGTTTCTACAGCGTGATGTCGACCGAAGACCACCCCGCCAAGAAAATGAGGATGGACGAGAAGGTTAGTGCGATGAGCAGACCTCTCAGCCACCGTAACTCAGCGTTCCTCCCTGCTAGGTCATCGGCACCCACAACGGAACCTTCCATTGTGATGAAGCTCTTGCTGTCTTCCTGCTGAAGAGGACCAACGCATACGCCAATGCAGGTATGCTTCGCCCTCCCTCTAACGGCTCACATAACGAGCCTGCGTTTGACGTTCCCGTGCTTCATAGGTCTCAAGAGAACGCGCGACCCTGCTGTCCTGAATACGTGCGACATCGTTGTTGACGTTGGAGGGGTTTATGACGAGAAGACGCAGCGCTTCGATCACCACCAGCGCGGGTTCGAGGAGGTTTTTGGGCATGGCTTCACCACGAAGCTCTCCTCCGCCGGCCTGGTCTACAAGTGCGTCTTTTCACGTACTTCCCCGGTATGATTTCCTTATGACCCTCGCTCGTTCGTTCCCTAGGCATTTCGGGAAGGAAATCATCTCCAACCGCCTGCAGGTTCCCGTGGAAAACCCAAAGATCGAGACCCTCTGGCTCAAGTTGTACAAGGAGTACATCGAGGCTATTGATGCGATCGACAATGGCATTTCACAGTACCCCTCCGACCTCAAGCCGCGCTACCGCATCCGCACGGACGTTTCTGCTCGTGTAGGATTCCTCAACCCAGCGTGGAACGAGTCCGTGGACGCCGACGCCGTCGATGTGAGACTTTCCATTGCAGGCTGCGTGCACCCGGTCCCCTAACGATCTATATACGCGTACCAGGCGAAGTTCTTGCAAGCCTCGGCTCTAGTCGGTACCGAGTTCCTCGACCGTCTCGACTATTACGCGAACGCATGGCTCCCCGCGCGCGACCTTGTCCTGGAAGGGCTGAACAAGCGCAAGGAAGTTGACCCCAGTGGCCGCATTATCCTCTCTGAGCGCTTCGCGCCTTGGAAGGTACGCCTCGAAATCTCCGTAAGTGCCATTCATTAAGCCTAATGCTGCGCACAGGAACATCTCTTCGAGCTTGAAGAGAGTTTGGCCATTCCCGATGAGGAGAAGCCGTTCTATGTCCTCTACCCGGATGAGACGGCCAGCAACTGGCGTATCCAGGCCGTCCCCGTGTCCCCCGAGAGCTTCGAGAGCAGGAAGGCGCTCCCGGAGCAGTGGCGTGGCGTGCGCGACGATGCGCTCTCTCAGCTTTCAGGCGTTGAGGGCTGTATCTTCGTCCACGCCAGCGGCTTCATCGGCGGTACGTGTTTCGACCACCACCACGAAAGGTTTGGTGAATTCGATGCTCATACGTACGTGCACATGCCAGGCAACAAGACGAAGGAAGGTGTTCTGCGCTTGGCAAGCCTGGCCCTCAACATGTAAGGACGACGAAAGCGGGAAACGGAGGAGTCGGAGAATGACCAAGGCTGGTGTGAGACTATTGGCAGCGTTGCCAATGCGAGCTCTCTGAGAGCTGCAGATCCGAGGGATCTCGCATTCTCCTCGATGAGGAGAACAGTACGCATAAGCGTACTAGACTTGGAGCCGTCTTAAGGCTGTCATGCGAGTGCTGGGACGACGAGAGTGCGATGACCGGTGCGGGGTCGACGGGCCGAGACCCGTCAAGCGGCGCCCAGTCCTCAAAGTGGCGTGCTTTCCGGCCGGTTCAGTTGCCTGCAGTCTTTCCGACCGCGACTCATTACTTCTTTCTGTACTACTACCATCGATTCGCTCAATTGCCATGTCTACGTTACCAGCGAAGCCAAGGGTGTTGCTGACTGCAAGTACATTTGATCGTCAAATACCTGTAGTGGTGACATTCTGACGGTTGCGTGGTGTGCACTTCAAGAATGACGACGGCCCTCCGAGTCATGAATCGCCATATATCTATGGACTCTATCGCCATCTGACACAGGACTTGGGTATGCATGCTAACTAAGACTAAATCAAATGGTGTACTAACCTTGTCGACTAGGGTGGGATGTCAAGGTCGTCATCCCGAGCTCACAGAAGTCTTGGATCGGTGAGCTCATTGTCTTGAAAAGGGAAAGCACTAGTCCTAATGTAACATTATGTATCACATAGGGAAGGCCTACCACATCAAGGATATCATATCCGGCAGGTATTACTACCCCAGAGAGCCTGGTATGTCTCGTGCATGGCCGTGTTCTTGTATGACCTTCAACCGTACCTGGATAGATGGTGTTGGAGAGATCTCGGAACAATCAAGGCCGCTGAAAGAAGGCGAAGTCGCCGAGTGGGTTCTCCTGGACGGCGTACGTCTTCTGTCCATCTCTCGAAGTCAGGTCTCGATGCTGAAGGAACCCGCAGACACCAGCCACATGTGCGAACATTGGCCTCCACAATCTGTACCACGGTCAGATTGACCTCCTGGTGGGCACGACATCAAGCAGCTGTTCTCCTTCACTAGCTAACTGGCCGCCAATAGATATCCGGACCCAACTTAGGTCGGAATAGTTCAGGTAGGCTATGACGTCGTATGTTTGTTCTAGTCTAAGCCTTACCTGCCTGGACCAGCCGCGTTCGCGCTGTCGTCCGGAACGATTGGCGCTGCACTGTCTTCCGCACTCTCGAAGGTGCGCTCCATCGCGCTCTCCTACGGGACAGTCGAGCATCCTACTCCCATCGAGTACTACGAACCCGCACACCGCCTGGGCGCACGCATCATCGGCCACCTCTGGCAGAACTGGGGCGCGGACGAGGGCGGGCCGCGTCCAGGCGAGGTCGACCTCTACAACGTGAACATCCCGATGATCCCAGAGCTGCTCAGCGATGCGGGCCTCACGATCTGCTGGACGCGCATCTGGCGCAACTCGTACGGCCGGCTGTTCAAGGCGCATACTCTGCGCGACCCCGCCGTGAAGCACACCATGTCCGCGGCAGGCCCGGATTCCCCCGACGAGCCGCCGCAAGGCACGCAGGCTGGGTTGCTTGACAAGACCGCGACGCCGTCGGACGTGGGCGGGCTCGTGTTCAAGTTTGCGCCGGACATGACAGACTTGATCAACCCGGCTGCGTCGAGCGTGCCCATCGGAACGGACGGTTGGGCGATGCGGAAGGGTTGGGTCAGTGTCACGCCGCTGCGTGCAACGTTTGCAGAGCCAGTAGAATGGGGTGCCGAGTCTGAGGCAGAAATGGAGTCGAAGGTTTGGAAGATGAAACTATAGAAACCGTCTGGCATACCGTGGCGCACCGGTTGTAACTGATAAAGACTGTCAATCCACGTCGCATCGCACTTGTCAATCGTGTCTATTCGTTAGCATCTAACTACGTGCATTTGCGTGTATGCGAAATTGTCCGTCTCAGCGCCGTCAAGGTCATGAGGGGGATAATAAGTAACAGGCACGCCGCCGGTGCGTATGCAAAAATACCAAGGGCTTTGTCAACCCCGGATCACGGGTGAGCCCGCAGTACCCACTTCACACAGCGAGGAGCGCAAGCAGAGGCAGGACGAGGCCGAGCCAGAGCACCTGTCTGAGGGTGGGAGTACGCAAGTCACTTTGTGCACCACCGGTGACCAGGCCTGCGAGAGTTTGCTTCTTGTACACCTTCAGGGTGTTGATATTCCATGACGCGTTCTGACACCGCAAGACGCATATCAGCCCTCCGCAGAATACTCGACACCGGGCGGAGCAACCTACCACAAAGTTGCTCGGATCCATCAAGCGATCGGTGCACGTCCCAGGACAGCCCGACGTCGCATAGGAGTTGCCTGCCCAATCACCTGCAGGGCGTTCTAATCAGCATATTGCGGATGAAATGGGCGTCAGCGAGCCTCACCGCAGAAGGTGATGTCTGGAGCGTGGTCAGTCAGTGAGCAACCCGGAGATGAATGCAGCGCAGCAGCGTGCTCACCGAAGATGATCGAGTGGTTCACGAAGTTTGTGATAGGGTCACACCCATTCGGATCTAGTGCCGCGACAGGCTCTCCCCAGCTGGAGGGATCCGGCTGCCCGTTGAGGACGTCCTTGGGGACTGCCGCACGATAGAAAGACCCTGAAAGGAGATGAGTCTCCTACGCTCCCCGAGTGGAGCAGATAAAAGACTTACAGACTGCGATGCCCTCGTCATCCCATTTCATAGCGAACACGCCGCCACCTTGGGCGTCGAAGACGGGACCATACGAAGCACGGCTCCACTCTGTAACGCCGCAACCAGCGTTATTGTTGATCGTCCCGTCGCAATCCAGGTTCGGCTGTCCATTACTTTGCTACAATTCACGGGTTAAGCGTCCATCGAGCAACTTGAATGCCCGAACGCGGACACGCACCACAATAGTACCAGTGAAGCTCGTGTTGGGATTAAGGGTGCAGTCTGTCAGGACCGGCTCTTTAGCTTCTATCGCGGTCATGCGGAGGAGCCTATCGCTTACTCGGTCCAGTGTGCCATGTCACCTGGTTGTGCGCGTTGTCGTGAACGCCTTCAATGATATCAATTTCGCCCGTCTATTCTGGTGTCAGTTCATACTCAAGCGGGCGAGCCCGCCGCGCCTCGTACTCACGTAAGGCCATTGTCCCCCTCCGAGGGTCCACCATGCCGGCCATACGCCTAAGATATTCTTGAGTGAGGTGAGTCTATAAGACGCAAAACCACAATCAACTTACCACAGCCCCAAGGTGCATGGTTCAAGTCTAGAATGAAGAGGCCTGCAGCATGCTCAGCGCCAAATGCTTCTTTACAGTGCATCCCAGCTCGAACTAACCTGTGTTGTACTGCTTCTGGCTCGAAATCCGGACGCTTGGATGGGTTGGTAAACGGAATGCAAGTTCGAGTCCAACAGTGGTTGACTTACCTGTTTCGATACACCCCAGAAGCGAGCCAAGTACTGTCATCTCCCTTCATGACTACTTTGCCATCATCGGTCACGTAGGAGAGATTGTTGGAGAACGCAGTAGCGCGGTCTGTATAGCTGCAGGCGCACTGTGAGACCGTGCTCGTCTTGTCAGATATTGCTCGTGAACTCTTACTTGACCATGCCACTAGAGCGCGCGGCTACATGTTAGCTCTGGCGACGCGAGTCTATTCATCAAATAATGTACGCACTGGGTGGGATCCTGGCCGGTAAAGAAATCGAACGTACTACGCATACGGCGTGTTGCCTTGATGAGCATTGTACCAGGATTCGGAAAGCAAGTTTGACGTACTCGAAGAACGTCTTCCCCTCATAAGTGTCCTGTATCGTCCAGATGAAACTTGATCCATTGGAACTAGTCTGTAGCTGGCTCGTCCGCTTGTCCAGGATCACAGCCTGCGACCGGCCAATGTGATTCAACAGTGCTAGCAGACCCGCCCTAGAAGGCGCAGACCTCGAGAATGCAGAGGTCGACGTTGACTGGAACGTAGACGCAGCCAGCAAGGCCAGAAGAGCCGAAGGAAGTGCAGCAATCATAGCAAAGGGATCGTAAACAGAGAAGGAACTTGCAGTCGGTGGGTGGACAGGACCGGCCGACCGCAGGACGGCTTATATATCCCTGAGAGACCGCAGATCCAGTGGAAATGCAGGACAGTTAGCGATGTTGGGAAAGGGTATATCTGAGCACGCGTGCTTCTCAGTCCGGTGCAAGCATGCGGTATATAACCTGAACAGCAAGACCCGCCAATAAGAAGAGAGAGCTAGCCCAGAGATGAAGGCAGAGAGCCAAGGAACAGGACACGGGTCCGGAGAAGGGACAGCCGCAGGATTTTCGGACACGGAGCTCCCAGGAAGAACATCGTGATGGTAGAACTCATCTCGCTCACGCTGCGGAGTTGGCGCGCTCCATTCAGACAAAAACGTGCCTGCCTCATGTCGGTCGACGAAACAAAGTTCCAGCCTCTTCTCACTTCTTACCAGAATCCATCATGTCACGCCGTCATTCACTCATGTATACTTAGAAACAAGCAGCCGCTCATTGAGGTCACTCAGCTCACGAGCTATCAGACTTGGGACATCTCTCGTCCGGTACTCAATGTTCCAGGAAGCAGGAGGCAAACGACCTCTTTTTGGCAAGCTGCACGGAGGCATACATCCATAACGAGCATGAGAGGACATGAGCGCAGTGATACGATAGGAGACAAGGTGCATGAGAGACAAGTACAACAGATCACCGGTAGCGGCGGAGACTGAGCGTGTTGTGCTTCTTCCAGGTGGACCAGCCCGGAGTGTGGTTGTAGCGGTGACCCTTGCCAAGACCACGGTTCTGTTCCAATCCATCTCAGTATACCATCCTTCATGCGTAAGGCGGATGCACGAACCTTCTTGCCGATGGCAGTAAGACCACGGGCCTCGCGGCGCTTGTGCACGGGCTTCGTGATCCAGTTGATCCTGGGGTCACGGCGGATCTGCAAACAGGTTGAGACATGGACAGCCAAAAAGTACTAGGTCTCTCAGGACTTACAGCCTTGTGGCTGGGGTCGACGAGGATGACCTCGTAGTACTTGTAGACACCATCCTGGTTGACCCAGTAGGAGTTGAGGACGCGGAGGTTCCCGCACCGCCTGCCAACACGCTCCTCCGCAACGCTCCTCAAACCACGCTGGGGCTTGAGCTGGTTGACACCCTGACGGACGGGCTTGCCGTAGGTGGCACCTACAGACGATATCAGGATAGTCGGTCCAACTTCATCTTCCAGATCACATACCCTTGGGGACGTGCTTCTTGCGGTTACCCCTCCGGACACGGACGCGGTAGATAACGTAGCCCTGCTTAGCCTTGTAGCCAAGACGGCGAGCCTTGTCCGGGCGGGAAGGACGGGAGGCACGGTGAATGACGTTCAGCTGGCGGTACTCCCAGCACCTACGAGCCGTTCAGACGAAATCCTCCCCGACAGGACATATTCCTGGGTACACACCGGACACGGAGAAGGAAGCGGAGGACATCCGACTGCTTCTTTTTGTACAGCTCGCCGATATACTTGTAGGCTCCCATCTTGCGGGCTGAGGGAAGACGAGGTTAGTTTCACAGTTGGGCGCAGAGGCACATCCAGATGTCAAGTCGCCCATCCACCCTCTTTCCACCGTTCTTTCGCTCCCGCCGTCGACAAGCGTTCTCTCGAGCATCATCTGGACGGCCTGGCAAAGATTCGGGGGCTCACCTCTTGCGTCTTGAGGATAGTCGGGGGGTCGTCGAGCTGATTTTGGTCCTTGGCAAGCCGACACACAATCTGCTCTGTAGACCGGGCGTTGCCGGACGGCCCACGTGGGTACTTCCAAAAACGCGCTTATTTGGCGCCCATAAACGCGTCGCGACGCGGGGGTCGCAGCTTCACCTTGAGCGCTTCTGCTACGGTCTGCTCTTCCTCGTGAGCTGCATCGGCCTCACAAGAACTCGCGGTTTCTCACTGCCATCTGTGTTTGATCACATGGCGTCTCAAAGAAACGTCTTCCACCTCTTTGAGTGCTCCAAATGCAGAGCGAATGTACCCAAGGAAAACATCAAACTGTGCGGAGGGGTGAGCACCATTTCAGCATTGTAGCCGAGTAGATCTTGTCAACGAACGGCATCTCAACATCGATGGTTTCCGCAGTGTAAAACAATGCACTACTGCTCGAGAGAGGTTTGCTTGACGTTTCAGACATGTGGCCCAACGTTCTCACAAGCGTGCATTTAGTGCCAGAAAGCCGACTGGTACGAACCGTGACCTGGTGTTGCCGACGACCTCCTGAGTTCCCGCAGGAAAGACCACAAGCTCATCTGTAGAGCGGCAGATGGCACGCCTGCCCCTTCACGCCCGCCCGCCATCAAGGTCGCCGAGAAGATCATCAAGGACGACGAGATTATGGGCGAGATCGACGGCATCCTCGTCAAGGCGATGGACCTCGAGCATTATCCAGAACGGGCCGACACTCATGCGGTAGTGCTCACCTGCCGTGTCGCGTCGGTAGATACGACTATGGCTATGGAGAGGCTGCAATACTTCATTTCCGGCCGCGAGCCGCCTCCTCTTCCTCCCAAAGTTCCCAAGCTCTTCATCATCGTCAAGGCCTCCCTGCTCCCTAATGCGTCCGTTCCGAAGACGCTGGATGACATTGCCGAGAAGACCAAAGAAACCTACCGGGAAGCAGGCCTGTTGAAACCCGGCAGCGGAGAATCAGTCGTTCGTGCGATATGGGTTGCTGAAGGCACCACAGGAGCCGCCTGTTACTGCGCGCGGATCATCATCCCGGAGGTCATCGAGAAAGTGGCCACCTGGAAGAAACCCAACTGGGAAGGGGAAGGATACCTCGATGAGCCCATCTCGACGGCGGATATGATCAAGTAAGCGACCGCATTTCCTTGGGCTCGATCACCATATGCTCACCTGGTGGTCTAGGGGGTACAACTTGATGGTTATGGCGACCCCAGAGCTGAAGAAGAAACTGACTATCGTGAGCATATCATCCACTGCGCGCGTTTGACACACTGATCAACCCTGCTCAAAGATGGTGTCCACTAAGGACTCCTAGTTCCTCCCTTTGCACGTGGTAGACTACTCTACTTGCTCCTCAATACGCTACTGATATTATATACCGTTTAACTCGTCGTCTATTGTAGAGATACTATACATACATGCGGCAATGTGTCATCTTTGATGTTGAAGTACGGTATACTATGAATGCGTCAGTACACTTGTGAAGTTCCCACCACCTCTTTCTTCCTTCGAGCGCAACTTGAGCCACGCCGTGCCCATGAACAGGATCCATGCAAACGCGATCAGGACCCCACAGAGGACCGCGAATACTTCTCCTCGCCTGACCTCGGCCTTCGTCCGAAGGATCTTCGCCGCCCTGACGGGTGTTCGCGAAGGCTCCTCCTCCTCAACCACGGCCTCGACCAGATATCGACTTCCGCGGACAGTCGACGAGCGCGAATGGCCGTCCAACAATGGGATACTCTGTTCGGGGCTGGATGAGGAGGGTAGCGGAGCGCGTCTGCTGCTGAACGTGCTGCTCCGTCGATGCCGACTGTGCTCCGACGCCTCCGCTTGCCAATTCTCGTCGTCCGTTCCAGGCTCCTTCCCTGGCCGAGGCTCATCCTCGTCGCTCTCGTCCACTGTCGAGGGAAGCAAAGCGCTCGAGCGCCGCGATGCGGCTTGCCTCTGCTTGTGGTCCAGGTGGGCGAGGCCGAGGATCCCAAGGATTTCCAGTATGTTCAAGATGACGAAGGCATTCAGTAAGTACTGAACGTCACTTTCGTCTCCGTCTATCGGGAGCACCTGCTTCTCTGTTGACTTCTTTGACTTGATGTCGAGGGCAAGGCCCGCAAGAGTCTGGAAGATCGTCGAGCCTGTCTGCTCCAGCTAGAGGTCCGCAATCATTAGCGTGCGGTGATCATGTTCATACGGAGCTGCCCAACGTACCGCCTTATGTGCTCCGAGGGTTGTCGATACATACTTCAAGGGGACGATCCGTGGAACAATAACCACCAATAGTACTACGCAGTATGTGAGCGTGCGGTAACTCGGTGGGGCGGCACGGAGCTTACAAGGTGAGAATCCATGCCCAGAGGCGAATGATATGATGGCAGGAATAGGCGTCTTCGTCACCTCTGGGGGCAATGCCAGCCAGATGTAGCAGCCAAGGGTCAAGGTAGCTGACAGCAAGAACAGTTTCATGACGAAGTTGCGCTTCTTCACTTTGTCAACGACGAAACCCGTCTGTCGGGAGATCGGAGGAGATTCGACGTCAATGAATGCTTCGATTCCTCAAGAAAGCGACTTACTATGGGATATAAGAACACACTGCCAGCAAGAACGTAGGACCCCTTGATACTCGCATCAGATTCAGTGAGGTCAAATCGACGCTGCAGAATATTGCTGTCAAGTTTGGTCAGGTAGCTGCTTCACACCACCTGTCAACGCCTACTTACGCAACAAGATGGGTGAATGGCGCCCATACAGCGCCGCACAGTATGTTCAACCCAATGTAACTGTACACCGGAACGCTCAGCGTGAGAGCAGGTCACTCGGTGAGTCCCTCTACTTACGCCCAAAAGACATCTCCAAGCTTGGTTATGTCCCTAAGGTAAACCATGCGTTTCTTCGCCACTTCCTTCAGCGCTTCAGCCTCGGACATGTCGGTTGCAGAGGCAGCGCGAGAATGAGCTTCAGCATTGATCTCAGACGCCTCTAGTTCTGCGCCTGCGCCACGAACCAGCCACTTCGAGGAGAACACGTAGACCAAGTTGATGGTGAAGGAGAAAGCAGTGAGAATCGTCGATGCGTAGAATGGCGCATGTGGGCCAAATCGCTGGGAGAGTGGATAGGATGTGAGTGCCGAGATGAACGACGCTCCCTTTCCAGCTACGAGCCCCAGCGCCAGAGAGACTCCAAGGCCGTGCGATCTGAAGAAGCGTACGATAATCGTTTCTTGGACAACGGCCAGTGGACTGACACCAAGTCCGAAGACGAACATGCCGAACGCCATGAGACGGACGCTGTCAGACAGGTTGCCGATGAGCAGGCATGCCTGTCCTGGGGCCGGGTGTGGGTTCAGGACGTTGTCTTGGTGAGCTGCTACTGACCGCACTCACCTAGGAATATCACGCCAGTCGCTAGGATACTCGTGAATGTGGTTCCGAGTCTGCTAGCAAGTACTCCGCCAACAAGAGGTGTCCAGGTACTGTTCAAGGAAAAGGCAGAGATCAGGAGGGAGAATTCGGTGTTATTCGTTCCCATTTCTCGCGAGAGACGAGATTTGAGCGGCCCAAGAATGTAAGTCGCACTGCCGTACGCGTTAGAAGGAGCTGATCGAGGGTAGCTTTATGGTACGCACTAATGACTGCCTATGCTAAGGGAGCACGCGCAGAGTAACGCCAATGCTCGGATAAAATACGCCCGGGCAGGAGATGGCCTATCATATCCTTCATGAAGAAGGGCTGTCGTGTCATATTCGTCCGACACATCTGCCACTTGTTCGTTGTCTTCAGCGTCCTCGGTATGATGCAAGCTCCTCAGCAACGGCGCCCGCTGTGTGGGAGTGTCCGGGAGAGACATGTCTGAGATGTAGGAGAGGCCGGAGCTGCTGCCAGTGCGGATGATGGACCAGATATATAGAATTGGTCCCCAGTATATACACAAGCACGGGGGCCAAGATGACCGTGAGGATTGGAGAGATCTAAGAACAGAGCGTTGTGAGAAGAGGCCAAGTTTGTCTCTCTGAGTCTACGGTAGGGAACGGGAGTCCGGGGAAGACGGCCGCCCATCTACAAAGTTCATCTTATCAGATAGTCCACATGTCGAATCTTACGTTCTTCTCGGCGCTTGCAAGGCACCAGCCTGAACTCAATCGACTTCCACCCACAACTCCACCTAATACCACGAATGAACATAGAGTTCATTTGTGTCTTCCGTGCTACCAGTTCTCGCGCAGAGGGATTCGGGCACGTTGGCAAGTATCTCTGGTGAAACGAAGGATACATTCAAGCGTCCATGCATAGAGATACAGAGTAGTCACAGATACAACAGCGATCGCGCCGGGCAATCCAAGAGACCATGCTCCAGCCGCACGTATCATCCAAACCAGCGGTACGAAATTCACAGACGGATCATACGAATGTTCTTGAATCCCTCACAGACCTTCTCTTTCCCAGACCCGTCCGCATCCACAACAACGTCGCCACGAGAGTTGCGCAGCAGAGGCTAAACTCTGTCCAGCCAAGAGCTTCTACAGTGAGCGTCTGGCGGCATCTGCTTGAAGAAACGACGCTCAGCTCGTATGGCGGTCGAAACGGGATGCGATCGGGAACCCACCGCGATAGGGGCGGTCGTCCAGTACAGTCCCCGCCGGAACGTGTATTGTGCATCAACCCGGCGCCGACGCCCTATGCAAAGTGGTCAACGCGACACATGAGCTCTTAAACGGGCACCCGTACCCATAGCACCGACGTGAGCAGGAGCCAGAACACCGAGCTCGCAACTTGGGCAAGCAGATGCACGGCGCCATCTACGATCCACAGGACGTACGCGCCAGAGAACAAAAGCGTCCACGCGGACGAGAAGCAGAGCAGGATCAAACTGGGATTGACATGGCTCTCCGTTAGACGAGCTCGACATTTGGAAGGGCGCGACACAGACAGTGAATGGTACCTCGGGCTTGACCAAGTTTGCGCCTCGTTTCCTGCAGTGATCAGGAAAGTGGTGAGACCGAGCTCTGCTGTCGCCGTCAGGGTCATGAGGGTGAAAAGGAAAGGGTGGTAGTTGGCCCTAATCGGACTGCGACGTTGACGCATCTTGGACTACAACGGGCTCTGGGGGTATATGCGGCCACACAGCTGGGAAGAGTTGCGACAAGCAAGCAGCGGAGGTCGATGGCAGCTTTATGGTGAGTCGTGCATGGTGCATGCGATCAAAGGCAGGTGTAGAACACGCGGATTGCATGTGTTCTCAGCCTTGCTCATATCTATTACTCGGGTGCTGCGTTGCAAGTACTGAGTATAGAGAACGGAAGAGTACACCTCAACCGAATTGTCAGTATGCAGTGGTTTCGGGGACTCGTGAGAAGGCCTCAGTAGGAACAGTGAAGCGGTCAGTATACGTTGCGTCGGGTGCCAAACAATGTTCATGGCCCGCGTGGATATCTGCCCCTGTACGCGGTGTTGCCTGGCCTACGAGGGTCAGATTGTAGACGTCGAGAAGAGGAAGCGGCGACCCTGGAGACGGCAAGAGGAGAGGGCGCGGGAGGAGTGGGAGGAGAGGTCACATGACGGTCGCCTGAGGGCGGGCGCGGGCGGGCTGGAGGGAACAGGTCGAGAGTTGCAATCTGGCGACGAGTCGACGAGTCCGACGGTGTCCTCGTCCGTCGTCTTACTCCCTTGTTCCTGCCCTATTCTTCTTGGTCTGTCCATGAGTCTCGTCTGTCTGCTCGAGACACCCTAATGAACGCCAATTTCGACTCATGATGACTCCCAAAAACCACCCTATCGACCTGCCCAAAATTCCCTCTCTCCCGCCGATTCAGATGCCCGATGCCTCCAACCTCTTCGGCGCAGCGTCGGGCTCGAGGGGGTCCGACTCGCCCTCCTCGCGTCCATCGTCTTCTTCGCCATATGCCTCCCAGGATACCTTCTTGACCGCTCACACGTCGTTGTCTCCGGATCAGCCCAGCTCGTCTTCTGCCAATGGCTCTCCTGGGTTCTTATATCCTCACGCGGCACCTGCTCTGAGCTCCCCGACCGGCCTCAGGAAGTCCATATCCGTTGACTCTTTCGTCAAGTACAAGCCCACCCCCATGCCTCCCTCACGCCCTACCCCTCCCAGCCCGCTTTCATCCGACTTTCGTCCTTCCCAGGCTGATTCTGATACGTACTTGCCGGCTTCTGCGCGGTCTACCGACGCAAACTCGAGTGCCGTTCGTCCACCGTGGGCGGAGCGCGATAGGCGGACCCTTCCGCCTCACCCGCCCTCGCGTAACATCAGCGCGGTCGCAGACGACCACGACGCCACCTTCTTCGACGAATCTGATGTCGAACGCTCTGAAGAGCTCGCTAGGCGTGCACGTAAAGGCAAAGGATCGTCTCGTCAGTCAGTCAAACCGGGTGATCTCCCAATGCCATCCCGCTTGCAGCCCAAGGGGTCAGTCTCTTCTATCCATAGCGGTCCATACCCAGAGCCGATAATTCCAAACCGGAGCAGTAGTCTAAACTTCAAAGGTCTCAAGCACAAGGCTCTCCTGCCATTGCATACCCAGTTTCCAACGGCGAGTCCCTCACGAAGACAGCAGCGGCGTGATTCTGACTTTCCGGGTTCCGGTAGACACATTCATTGCCAGAGATATCTCTACTCGTCATTGGCCCCCACGGATGTGGCAAGTCAACAATCATCCAGAAAGGGCTCAAGCACTTTGGCCTAGGCAAGCCCGAGGAGATCCAGATTGAGAGTCCGGAAGGCAAAGGCGGCTTTTCATGTACGTGAATGCTCTGCTCGTGTTCACATTCATGACGTGCTGACGCTCGTTAGATACCCAACGGTGGGGCACGTTACCTGCGGGCCAGGGTGTTCCAGAGTCGGCTCTCCGCGTGCTCGAGGCCGACGTGTCTACGTTCAATCTAAGCGAGGCTTGCGGCATATGGTCGGACGCAACGGACGTATGGAACGGCATTCTCATTTGTTATGATGTAACGGACGGCGACTCGCTCCGGCACGTCGAAGATCTTCTCAGTAAGTACCGCTGACGCGCCCTATCCTTTGCACCGACTAAATCACACGGGCTTTAGGGGCCTTCGGCGAGATTCGTGCGCCATGTATCGCTTTGGCTTGCAAGACAGACCTCCCGCAGCGAGTGGACCCGAAGGATGCCGTTGAATTGTTGAACAAATACGATGTCGGTTTGGTTGAAGTGTCGATCAACTCGGAGGCCGCCAAAATGAGAATCCGGACCGCATTCGAATGGATTCTTTCATCCATTTTCCGGCCGCAAGGTCTGTGCCCTAACCTAATTGACGGCATTGCAACCGCTAATGGCGTCTTCAGACAACGGATACGGCTCTCATCGAAATCCGGCTTCTCCCGCGTTGCTCACATCGTCTTCTCCATCGCCGTGGGATATCTCTCGAGCGTCGTCTGCTACACCTACAGCGGCGTCTTCTCCCTACTCAGTTCAACAGGCCTCTGTCATCAGCCGGTCGTCCAGTCATGCGCCATCACAATCTCTTTCCCAGGGTTCACCGGTGGTGCGTGGATACCACCTCCCTCTCAGCGGCTCAGCTTCCGGTCCTACCACTTCTCCCTCATCTCCGACTCGTGTGCGCTCTACTGGCGACCTGTTATCGGAGCATGAGAAGTCGAAGCGTGAGGAACGCGACGTACACGCTGGGGTCTTCAATGGGGCTAGGAACAGCAGCCATAGCTCCTTCCACGCGCATCAGACGACTAGCCTTGGTACAGATGGTCCTTCAAGCATGACTGACATATCTACCTCGGATGGTGCGAGGGACGTGTCTATGAAAGAGTCGTGAGTCGTCATCGACAGTGTATCGATTCCATGTTTCTCACTGCATATCAGTCGTGCGCCTCCGTGGATGAGTCTCGAAGACTTGTTGAACAAACTCTTGTTCATGGCTGTCTGCGACGATGGTCAGTTTATGAGTACCGTATCCTACTGTCGCCGTCTGACGCGTCCATTAGATCCTGTATTCATATCTCATTTCCTCCTCACGTACCGACGCTTTGCAAGCCCTCGTAGCGTGCTTTTGGCGATGCAGAAGCGGATGCGTTCTCTCGATGGTCCGACTGGCGATCCTATGTTTGCTTGCTATGCACAGATGAGGTACATATAAACGGTCTCAAAAGAGACATTTATTGACGGTTGCACGCAGGATCTGCCAACTTCTTGACCTATGGATCAACTTGTACCCAACCGACTTCGCGGTGCCAGGGGCGTCCAGCGCACTGGCAGCGCTCATCAAGTCAATCATTACCAAGACCTACCTCCTCCACTACGGTGCCGAGTTCCTGCCATTCCTAGAGGTTGTAGCAGGCCTGAAGGACAAGGACGCATCTTGGGCGTTGAAGGTCGAAGAGGATGTGTCCGATACTTCAAGCTTCTCGGATGAAGAGCGGTCGTTCCTCATGGACCAAACCACATCGCCGCGTCCCAGCAGCCCAATACCTCTCCAACAGGAGAGCATACCTACCCCGCCGACCGGCGGCAGTCAATCAGGGTTTGCGCGTGAGAGGAAGGCGAGCTTGCCGTTGACAGCCAAAGCCCTCATTTCCGCGCCAAGCGCCCCCCCCTCCCCCTCCAGCTGCTCTTCAAGAGCAGCACCAGACGAGCATTCCCTCCGCTCCCCCTTCGCCCAAAGTCATTTTGCGACATCTACAAATGGTCAGCCAGAGCCTCCAATCCATCGATCCTTCCGATATCGCCCAGGAGATGACACGCATCCAGTGTCAGTTCTTCTTGCGTATTGAGGTATGTTCAAACAATTCCTCTCTGTGGCTGTCCTGACGCCGCGTCCTTCCCAGCCTCGCCACTGGCTTCAACACGTGTTCGTGCAGGGCAAGAAGGACACAGAGTCCGATCCCATCATATTACACAACCTCGTTTCGAACCATTTTGGAGAATGGTACGCCCATTGCGGATTAGTATCTCGCATAGAAAGGCCAACTGACGCTATCATAGGGTCGTATCTTTGATTCTGAGCCATGATAAGCCCAAGAATCGGGCACGACAGATTGAGAAGTTCATCGACGTCGCCAATCGCTTACGGAATCTGCACAACTATTCTGGACTGCGCGCGATCATCGCCGGTATCAACAGTGCGACGTTCGAAGGCGACGAGTCTCTGGAGCTTCTGAGGACCAAGTCAGCTGAACACTGGAAGAGCTTCCAGCAGTGGGACCAGCTTCTTCAATCCGTGCGATCTCACCAGAAGTACCGGATGGCCCTGCGGAACACGAAGGGCGTTTGTATACCCGCGCTGTGAGTTATGTCCCCCTCGCTGTCAAGCGTCACTAACGCAGTTGGTGCAGGGAAATTCACCTCTCTGATCTCATTCGTGCGCATGAGGGCAATCCTGACTATCACGATGATGACCCCAGCAAGATTCACTGGGCGAAATTCAACATGATGGCGCGCTTTATCGACACCATAGTCCAGTGCCAGAAAGGATGCCGTGAAAGTGCCGAGTACGAGCGTTTCCTAGAGCGTGAAGAATTGCGCAAGCTCTTCATGATTGATGAAGAGCACCTGTTAATGGACTACGATGTGAGTGTCGTTGAGGTACCTGGTGTCATTCGATCTGGACTAAACGGTCCCTACCAGATGCAACGTTCTCGCATGGCGTTGCCCGACATAGAAGGCTACGAGGACAACCTCCGGTCAACCGGGCCACGCACTGCGGGGCGAGATCCTGCACACCACAAGGATGCCGCTATCTTCCGCAAGCTCCTGAACTTTTCCTGGGCGTAAAGAGATGTCGCAGCGCTGCGCCTGCTGCTTTGATACCTTGCTTTCTCATCCACGCACATATCTATGACGTACATTACGAGGATTTGTATTACCCTTGTTGTCGAAGATGCTATGCTGAATATGAACTGTATGCGGGTTTGTGGATTGCACCATCACACACTTGCTATTCTGTGTCATGTGTCGAAGGGCGGCGATCCTCAGTATTACTTACGGGCAATGTAGATAGCGCACTGTCCGGTGTCGAACAATTGGGCGCTTATTCAGGTAGTGATCGAGCTCTATGTGCGGACCGATCATGTGCGCCTAAATTATCCGTACCTTCACACTTTTGCTGCGATGTCCAAGGCGCAGACCGCTGAGGAAGCTGTAGAGCTCAACCCCGACTTCACCTTCGACCTTTCTGGCGACCCATACACGGACTTTCGAGACGAGCACCTCGATGTACAAGACCTTGTCAAAAAGGGCTCCAAGCCGGTATGCTATCCGCGGGTATGTGCAAGTGGTGTGTGGCTGCTCACACCTGCTTAGGATCCCATCTCAGTGGACGACATCATTGCGCGGCGGAAACTTCGCACGAATAGCGGGAAGCGGAAACGCCCTGTAGAGGACGAGGAAGATGAGGACAGTGACTCCGACGACGATGAAGACGAGGACGAGGATTCAGGCAGCGAGGAAGGGGACTCCGAAGATTCTGACGCGTCGGAAGAAGAGTTTGAGGGAATATCTGACGGCGAGGGGGAGGACGACCCTTTGGCGACATCGGATGAAGAAGGGGGCTCCGAAATAGATGAGGACGAAGACATGTCTGGCGATGAAGACGAGGAGGACGAGGATGCTTCCTCTTCCTCTGGAGACGAGTCTGAAGAAGAAACCCAGGCGGAGAAGGAGCGGAAGGCAGCATTCTTTGACTCTGAGACTGGGCCCACCGAGACGCATACGTCCTTCCTCTCCATGAATCTTTCACGACCTATCATCAAGTCTCTTACGTCCCTGGGCTTCACTACGCCAACCCCCATCCAGGCCGCGACTATTCCCGTTGCACTCCTTGGCAAGGACGTCGTTGGAAACGCCGTAACTGGTTCCGGAAAGACCGCTGCCTTCATCATCCCCATGCTCGAGCGACTCATGTACCGCGACCGAGGGAAGAAGGCGGCGGCGACGAGATGTCTGGTCCTAGTGCCCACGCGCGAACTCGCAGTCCAGTGTTTCGAAGTTGGCACAAAGCTAGCGGCGCACACAGACATCCGGTTCGCGCTAGTAGTCGGTCAGTAGTACGCCAACTCCAACGGTGTGATAGGTTCTAACGTCAATGATACGTTGTAGGTGGACTATCGCTTAAGTCCCAAGAGGCGACCCTACGCACGAGGCCAGACGTCGTCATTGCTACCCCCGGTCGCTTGATCGACCACTTGCGCAATTCTCCAAGCTTCATGCTCGATGCTTTGGACATTCTAGTACTCGACGAAGCTGACCGCATGCTCGAGGACGGTTTCTCCGACGAACTAACGGAGATCATCAAATCATGTCCTACGTCCCGGCAGACTATGCTTTTTTTCTGCGACGATGACAGACTCGGTTGACGAGCTGGTCAAGATGTCGCTCAACAAGCCCGTCCGTCTGTTTGTGGATCCAAAGCGCGCGACCGCTCGAGGCCTTTTACAAGAGTTCGTCCGTGTCCGTGCAGGTAAGGAGGCAGAGCGGTCAGCTTTGCTTGTTGCATTGTGCAAGCGGACCTTCAAGTCCCGAGTCATCATCTTCTTCCGGAGTAAGAAGCTGGCGCACCAAATGCGTATAGTCTTTAGTCTCTTGGATATGAAATGTGACGAATTGCACGGAGATCTCAGTCAGGAGCAGGTCGGTTGCTCGACTTCTACAAGGACGCTATCTTATGCTAACTGTCCTGTACAGAGATTGAAAGCACTGCAGCAATTCCGTGATGGTCATGTAGACTACTTGATGGCAACCGACCTTGCCTCCCGCGGCCTGGACATCAAGGGTATCGAGACGGTCATCAATTATGACATGCCCGGGCAACTGGCGCAATATCTTCATCGTGTCGGCCGAACCGCGCGAGCGGGGAAGAAAGGACGGTAGGGCGATCTACCCGATATCGACAGTACGCGCGCTCACATATGCGATAGATCGGTCACGCTTGTGGGCGAAGCCGACCGCAAAATGCTGAAGGCCGCCATCAAGCACTCAACAAGCGAGGACCAGGTCAGACATCGCCAAGTCCCACCGGAGGTCGTTGCGAAATGGTCCCAGAAGTTGGAGGGCCTAAAGGGGGAGATAGCGGAGATTCTCCAGGAGGAAAAGGAGGAGAGACAGGTGAGCCCACTGGTGTTACATAATGCCATACACAGACAACCTTATACTGCTTTGACAGCTTCGCCAAGCTGAGATGGAGCTCAAGAAAGGTCAGAATATGATCGAACACGAAGCGGAAATCTTCTCGCGGCCCGCCCGTACCTGGTTCCAGACTGGGAAGGAGAAGGCCAAAGCGGAGGGTAAGTAGGCATCAACTTTTCATTTCCGCCCGTCCTGAATATTTTTGCACCAGCGCTGAGCAAACAACAATACGAAGCCGGCTTCGATGCTGGTCAAAAGGGAAAGGGGAAGCAGGCAGCCGAGCCCAAGGTACGTCACGCGAGTTCCTTGATCCGACCGCAGGTGACTGACTAGGATCGCAGCCTAAGCGCGACAAGTTCGCTGGCCTTTCTAGACGTGCGAAGCGGAGAAAGATGGCGATGGAGGAAGACGACGCGGCCGAGAGTGGGGCTATTCGCGCTGCGGTGCGTTCGGCGAAGAAAGCATCGCGACCAGCAAAGATTGGCGAGCCAGAGCGACGAACAGCGCCGTCCAAGAAGAAGGACAAGAAGAAAGCTGCTCGTTCTAAGGCCGTCACGAAGCAGAAAGGTGGCGCATTCGAAAAGGACATGGGACAGCGACCTGTGCGGGAGGGAGTTCGCGCCAAGAAAGGCGACGTTATCGGCGGCATGGGTAAGAAGAAGGGTGGAAAGCGGAAAGCCTAGTATAGTCCATCTTTCGCTCCTGGATTGTATACATGACCTCTATCTTTATCCGTTCTCATTGCCAGAAGCTCTCTTGGTTCCTGCCCGTCCTCCGCCGTACGAGTATCTTACAGCATTATCCCGACCCCAGGTGGACCGTGGAGTGGCCTAGATTGAGCGCTCTATCACCAATCAGAGAACGCCGTTGAGAGTCTGGCGCGTTTACCCTCCGAACGTTCCGTTCGCATACCGATTCTCAAACTCATTTTAGAAGACGTTGGTGGGTATCGGTCAGTGGCCGCAGGCTGAGCGAGCTGCGTTGAAGTATTTTACCCGTGACGGGTAGCGCCGTGTGACATGTTGGTGACTGTACGCGATTCTTAACGCGTCCGTATAGACGCCCATGTCATCCTGACTACGGACGACTAACTGGAGGCTCAGCTTGTTGTATGAGTGGCACTTCTGTCCTGAGCTGATTCGTATGCTTTGCTCTTCGCTTTTGATGCAGACGCGTTGTCCTATCTTTCGCTTTCAGATTGTGTACAACATCACCTAGTTCTTTGATCACATCGCACAAGAAACATCGCAATTCCACGAACGCGTCTCACTGGCACGCGAACTCATCTGGTCACCCGACTACCCATCACGAACAAGAAAGTGCACAGGGGGAGCTTTGAAGTATGTATGCTATAGACGTAAGGAAGCATGCTCTCTTAACCGCTATAAAGTTATAGATGGCCACCACAATCGCGCCTGTGGCGACCATCGCGTTGCCTAATCCATCACGAGTTTTGCGAACATCGTGGTGTCCAGACAAAGATCTTCTCGTGATGTTATCGAGGTTTGCGCAGCAAGAGAAGCTCAGCTTGTGGAAAATGTCTGGGTCGAAGAAGTGGGAGGTCGATCTACCCGGTAACGCTGAGTACAAAGTAGACCAGATCGTGGATATTGCTTGGAGCCCAGACGGTATGCAACTATTCACAATGTTGAGCCCACTGACTTACATACACTCTTAGTTCAAAGCATTGCCGTCGTCTCAAATCCGGGCCTGATTACGATACACTCTATACAGAATGGCTCGGTAGAGCGCGCGATTCCCATACCGGGACGCCGTTTCCGAGTGACCGGTGTATGGTGGTTTCGGGAGCAGAAGAAAGTGACGAAGAACAGACTCCCAGAGGTCTTCAAGCGTGGCGAGAACACGGTATGGCCGTTCGACCTGCAGCTCATATCTTTGATTGACGTTAGTGAGGAAGACAGGCTCCGCGCATTCTATACTGAGGAACCTCCCGCTACTAGATCCCATTCAGGACGAAACGAAGCCCCTTACGTGAGTGGCACTCATCTGTTCGGCCTACGTTTACAGCTGCTAAGCGTCTCACAGTTCCAACGATCTCTTTGCCTTCAACGGAGCGCGAAATCGGCCAGCCCAGGCGCCCAAGGTACCACCTGTCATCACGACGTGGCCAAGCCTTCCTACGGACCTCGTTGCTGCCTCCATTGCTTCAAACAAGCCTGATGCACAGCAGAGCTTCCCTGAAGCAGAAGACGAAGCGGATGATACGAACGTCAACAGTATCCTTGCGGTCTCTGACAGCTTGGGCAACGTCCACCTATTCCTGGAAGGTAGTTACCCGCTGGGCAACGTACGCCTGGGAGCAGAAGTCACCCCGCGTTCCCTGTACAAGCTCCGTGAATCCCTCTTTCTGCACCCAGGCCCTGCATCCGACTCTAGTTCTCCTGCTGTGGCCCTTCAGCCGTCCATATTCAAGCTCCCCTATCTTACAGGTAGGCACTACAGGGATGTGGCTCGAGTGTCCTCAGCCGCTAGAGAGCTCGTGTGGTATGCGATGCGAGTCGTCAAGGAGATGCGTGCCGCGTGGTTTGGTTCAGACACGAATGCCGGTGCACGAGATTTGGGTCAAAAGTGGGTAAATGCGCTAGAGCAAAGGCAACGCAACGAGTTCGGTCGTGAGTACAGGGCATACCCGCCAGTGTATGCAATCTAACGGTGCACTCCAGAAGAGGAGCCGTATGCCCTTTTGGATCTGACGTGTCTCCTCACTACCGGACGCACGTCGGAAGGAGTGCTGGATTACTTGGGAAGCGGGGAGCACATGAGCGAACGGGTAGGACCTACACCAACTGTGAGATCGGAGGTTGTTTCCCGCTCACTGACCTCGTCCAGAGTATCCAAAAGTGGGAGACAACCATGGTGGAGGCACTGACCCGACTCCGCGACTTTTCGGAGAAACGAGTCGCACCAGCATGCCAACGCCTGCGGTTACTCTTGCAGGAGGTGCAGGGATGGGCCGCATTGTGGGTCGCCTTATTGACACGCATTTCCACTTTTCATTTATCACGCACACAGACCCCAATATGCAGCATGCAATTTCACCGTGGAAGAGATCGACTCCTGTCTGGATATGACGGCCAGAGCGATTGTCAGCTCCGCCTGGCTTGCTGCGACTGCGCGCAAGGAGCTGATTCGGTTCAAGGAATTCATGAAGTGGCTGAGATATGGTATGTGTCCTAGGTGCTCCTCTGCGACCCTGCTCGCTGGCAACTCCTAATGTGATGCAACCTGACGCACCAGAAATCACCCGAGTGAATGCTGCCGACCACCATCAACCGCGCCCTCAACACGACATCCTCGAGGTGAACGAATACCTGACGTCTGGGCTGGTCGTCAGCCAGATCGACAAATGGTTCATTGGACCCGCGCCACGCTTCACCCCGGAGAGTCTGGGGGTGCCGCAAAACACGAACATCAGCCTCGCGCTTCGGAAGGCCCGTGCGGCGCTCAACCTCTGGGATCAAACCGTGCACGACGTAAGTTCCCCGCGATCTCCGTTAGCGCGAGGGGGAGGGGGAGGCAAGCCAAAGGCTAACCGCATCATCACTCGCTATCCCGAAACAGGACGTGAAACGCCGAGACCTCGGGCACATTGAGCGCAACATCGACGCGCTGCTGCAGACTCTCGCGACGGAGTGCCAGAAGATCTTTGACGAGGCGTCCAAGGCGACGCGCG